>QVOA01012144.1:0-27236 GCA_014825685.1 Pseudomyrmex cubaensis | reverse complement strand
CATCACGTATACAAGAAGGACCCCGAATACCCCCCTAACTAATTTTAAAATATTGCGAAAAAAACTCCTCAGCCAGGAGTCGAACCTGGCTAATATGTTATTTGTTAATAACAATTTGTTAAAATTTTATGAACACATGCATCAATAAACTTAACTAAAGATGCTCATTTTTAAATAGGTTCACATAAATAGCTTTTCTTGATCCTCGTTGTGATATTCTCCTTTAATTCTCTACCTTTATTATGGTTAATAATTTTCTAACGGGCAAAACCGGGCATAAGGGGTTTGTTTCTTAATTTAAAGGACACTTTAAGAAAAAGATTCATTCTAGGTTCGTTCAGGCATAATCTGGCAAACTTATTATAAATCGCACATCGGAAATTTATTTTATGCAAAATTGACAAATATATTTCAAATAATATTTAAACTTTTTTTGTTGATGCAATATATAAAGAGCTATATAAATGAATTTTTTGACATTTTTGCACGCAACTCTAGCTGTGTAAGAAAAGTTTAAGAAAACTTTAAGAACACAGACAAAAATAGCATGAAACTATACGAATGAACGTTAACAACAATACTTAAATATAAATATCAACTTATATTTAATAACATTTAACATATGTTTTTTGTTTTTTATAAACAAAACTTTGTAGTATTTTTAAAGCCGTAACATAATTGATTTTATCCATTTATACAAATGCTAAAAATAAATTTTGTATATTTTTCGCTCACTGTGTGGCGACAACCATTAAGATAGACTCTCCAGATAATTTGTTAATAATCTCTTGTGCGCAGAAATCAACTCCAAATCGCTGTTAGTGTCGTGCATCTGTTTTTCTCGAATTCCTCAAGTTTTTTTTTTACTATTTTTATAAGATTTTTATTTTTTTGTTATTATTTCTGAAATCTATTATTATTATTGTTATTGTTATCTATTATTTATTAAATATGACAAATTCTATCATGATAAGAATTTGAAGAATTATCAGTGTTTGTACAATACCAACACTCTTTGTCAACTTTGAGCCATTTACTCTGAAGGAAACAGACCCGACCCTTTTCGACGCGTTCACTTGGTAAACGCGTCGAGAAATTCCGTCTTGTGAGTTTACGTTAGTCGATAAAACGCGCGATTTAAGTTTTCCCCGCGGGAGAGCTATCTGAACCTTTTTAAAGAATGTTATCGGAAACTTTCGTCGCTTGTCGAGCCACGCATGGGGCCACGTATAGGGTTGTGAACAGAAATAAAACTGTTCTCTCTCGACCTTCGCAATAGTCCACGTGGAGCCGTTGCACCAGCTCCGCGCCGCAGCAGCTCGTTAGTCGATCTTTAAAGTCCGCTCGTTAATTATTGCTCGCTTAGAATCCGCGCGCGCGCAAGTTCCGTACTGATCTTTGGATCTACCGGTCCGGAGCAATAGTGAGTTAATAACGAGAATAATTGTGTTTAATCGATGCAAATATAATAACGATGAAATAATGAAATAATGAAGCAAAAAGTCGAGTAAGTACAGTGATTATTAAATAATTAGCAAAGCACATCTTTCTATATAAACAAAATTCTCGTGTAATGCAATAATATGATTGATAATTAGAGTAACTTCGGGATTTGGGCCGCACCGGATTTTATACCACATGCTTTTATGTTACAGTATTGTGTTGTGATTTCAACTTTTTATTGTTACTATTAATAAAACCATTGTCAGTTTAGTCAATTAGTCAGCGTGAAAAAAAGAACGCATTTATAGTACAATCTCCTAAAATGTATACTTTCCCTTTTCCCTCACTCTTTAACTCACGCATGCGCAAAGACTTACTGCGCAGGCGCTAGCGCAGTTTTAGTTGTAACTATACTTAGTGGTGGGAAAAGCGATGAAGGGGAAATATACGTCTTGAGAGTGGATTTGTATACGTTTTGGGATTTTACTATATATTTTACGGACATAAAATGACTATTACGAGATTTATAAAACATTATTTAGCTATTATTTTGCAATATGAAAATTTAGAAGGATAATAAAGGATGTCAAATCGTCAAGATTGAAGCAAGTCTTGACGATTTGACACACATGACAACTTCTTGCGTTTTAATATCTGGACAATTCACATACCTACGTCGTCAATTCGAGCAGTGATGGTCGGATTTAAGATATTTTTTTTTTACACTGAAGATGACTAGAAATATATAGTCGAAACTCTTACATGAGTATAAGTTACTTTGCACAACACCCCGCAAACAAGTTCAATAACGCCTTTTTGCAACATATATATTAAAGATTTTGTATTTGTAATTGTTTTAAAAGACAGTAAAGGTTTTATTTATTGGTATACTTTATTTGTGTCTTTAAAATTTTGTAACTATTATTTGATAAATTCAGTTATTCGATAAGTGCGGCTCATATGTCGGAGTTATCCTAATATACTAACTAATATAATTGCATTTTCCACACATATACATGATAATGATTTGATGATGACGATGACGACGATCTCGATATTAGAGAGCCGTTATGTTAATTATCGTGTAAAGGCTTACATCGTATATCTGTTGCACCGACTCGCGTGAGGAGAAACGGGGTGAACAGAAAAAAGTTCTTCTATAATTACACAAGATATTTGGTAATTGCCGTAATACTGTTCGTAGGCAGGTAGAAAATGTTATTCTAAGTCGAAAACTCCTATATTACTGTACAAGATTTGCAATAATTAACGAGATGTTAATTAATAAAGATCTGTGAATGAGCGTGCATCCACGTGCGTAATGACAGCTCAGTGTTTTGCATGCTCACGCCGTAACAACAGAATGGGTGGAGCTAATATAACAGCATATATACATAATATACATATACATAATATACATAATATACATAATATATATAATATACATATACATGATATACATATGTAATTTATAATGTTTCTTCTTGTTTTATGGTATTCTTCCTGCAAATAAAAGTAATTAAATAAAAACAAGTTAATTTTCGACACATTTTGACTTAAACATATTTATTTTGATGAAAAAAAAATACGGTCCATGCTTTTACGTTTAGGCGTCGATAGTTATTGATTTTTATGTATATTATATGCTGTTTATATTAACTCCTTCTATTCTGTTGTCTTCCATTCTTCTACGGCGTGAGCGCGCGAAACACTGAACTGTGATTTTGCACGTGGATGGACGCTCATTCACGGATCTTTATTAAGTAGCATCTCGTTGATTATTGCAAATCTTGTAAAGATATAGGATTTTTCGACTCAAAGAGTAACCTCTTCCACTTGCCTACGGTGTTACGGCAATTATCGGACACCCTATATTTAGTTTTCTCTTCTTCTCTCTGATTCCTAGTTGAACGCTAATTTACCGTTTCATCGGAAGTACAATGAATAAATAATTTATAACTAATGAATAATTTGTATGTAAAAATGGATCTTCAATAACGACGTAAAACTTCAGCGTATTCTTATATGTGTGTATGTAAAGATATTTTGATGTTATTAATTACTTTTAATTTGCTTTTCAACTAATTTCTCTCATTAGTTCTCTTATTCTAATATTTAATCTCTGAAAATATTTTTCGGAGAGATTATTGAAAAATATATCACAATTATTTTTATTAGTAATTTTGTGAAGTACGTCAAATTACGTTAAGTCACATCAATAGACAAAAAAAGAAAGTTTTAACGCGATCATACATAAATAAATCGACACATTAAGCGTTCAGCGTACAAATTTATTGCGGATTTTCCATGTCTGCACGCGCGCGATTGTTACGTAAGCGTTACATATCTCGCGATGTGCAATGCGTGCATACCGAGAGTTTCGCGAAATAGACATGTTTAGCAAACAATGGCGCAGAACTCTCAATCCTCAATCATAATATACGAATCTTTGATGTAATTAAAAGAAGACTGTACTTTTTTATTTAAAAAGTCGAAAGATTTACATACAAAAAGTATTTTACACAAAAGTTTTGCTTCGAGGTTTGTTTTTATTGTTTATTAGATGTAAGAGCAGTTTACTTGTGCGTGTACAGTAAGTTCAGTGAAACTAGAAACTTCATCGAAGAAGTTAGAATAGCGAGAAAAGATGGGCAAAAAAGAGAACAGATTACACAACAGACTGTGGGACAATGTATCTTACAAACTAAAGCGATACACATTCAGGTAAGTGGTGTGCACTTACCTGGGCCAACCTGGCACGACTTGCGAGAGATATCGTGCTTTAATTAAATTCACCGGCGCGTACGCGTGTTCAACCGCGTATGCCGTATACATGCACAGTGTGCATTGCACACGTATATGTTGAATACAACCAGCATTTTGCCATTTTTGTCTTGCTCTCAGTTTCTCTCTCTCTCTCTCTCTCTCTCTCTCTCTCTCTCTCTCTCTCTTTCTCGCTCGCCATTTTTTAAAGTGCTGCTCACCTGTCGACGGAATATAGGTCGCATGTCTGCCGTCTTATTCGCGCGGACATTACCGCTTTCTTCTCTCATCCTTCTCTTGCTTCTCTGTCGCTTTTATGCTTCCATTCTTTCCGCGCTTCCGCTTTATTTATTCCTCTCTCATGTCTTTTGTTTCTTTTGTTCTTTGCGTTTATCTTTCTGCACGTCTGGCTTTCCTCTCCGTTGTTTTTTGTTGCTCTTTTTGTCTTATTTTTTGATGTTTTCAAACGTCTTTCCACTCGGTAAATCCCATATTTTCCGTTGTTACAATTCTCGCTAACATATATATATGTTAAAAGAAAATCTTTTCAATATTTGAATTGTCTCCGTAAACTACTGTGTGTGATATGCTTCAATTTTTTATTTATTTGTTCTTGAGTAGTTTGATGTACACACACACACACGCACACGCACACACACACACACACATTGATGCCTTGAAAACGGTTAATTACCAACAACTGGCTTAAACTTTGAAGGTTTCTTTCTTGTTTTTTTCGCACGCTTCTTCATTCTCGTGTCCTTCCTGGATTCGGATTGAACTAGTCTGATCGCCGCGAAAGCAAAGGTTGCGTCATTGTTTTTGACATTTTACGACTTTTGTTTTCATAAATAAAAAAGAGGTTTTCAAATTTGTCTTTTGGTTCTCGATAGACAGCTGTTTTCAGGGACGTGACGAACATCTGCAAAGCTTAGGGGTTATATCCAATAACAAGTCCCGCTCGCCATAAGTAGTACCTACAATATTGGACCGGAAAGAAATGTGACCGCTAATTGTCCGGATGCATTTTGATTTTGGAGAAATGTTATGAAGAATAAACTAGGCTGCGTGAAACAAAATAAATGTCACATTTTAAGGAATCTTATAATGTTTTTTGTTTTCAAGCGTCTAAAACTTATAGGAAAAATTCAAAAAGAAGGAAAATAGATTCCGCATGAATTGTTGAAATTAACTGTTCAAAAGTGTTACAACACTTGCGTTCACTATTTTCAAGGCAATAAGAGGCAGTTTTTGTATCAAGTTGTGACTGAAAATGAAAAGTTGATATATTACGATAATTCTAAACAAAAAAAATCACAAGCGGATCCAAGACAATGTTCACTATCCAAAATGCACTATTCATTAAACAAAGTTATGCTCTACATTTAATGAGATTATGAAAGTGTTGTGTACTACGAGCCGCTACAACCAAATGAAACTATTACAGCTGATTGCTATTCACAACAATTACGCAAATTACAAGCAAACATTGAACAATAAACAACCGCAAATAGCGAATAAAAGATGTAAGATGATTCTTTTGCGTATTCTCCTGACATTGCTTTATTTGATTATTACTTGTTTAATCGATGCAGCACGCTCTTGAAAATATACACCTTCAAAAATTTGAGAAAGTCAAAACAATAGATGAATAGATTGCTTAAAAAAACAAGTCTTCTTTTCTTTTCTTTTTAAGTGGATCGAAAAATCCACTTATTACTAGAAAGGTTGGAAAATGTTGTAGCAAGTGAAAGAAAATATTTTGAATGAAATATATATACATTTTTTTAATTGAAGAAATCCTTAAAATTAAGTATAACATCGAATATTTTATTATTGTGTGTAGCAGCTCTGATATATGTTGTTTTATAGTAATAGATAACATATCGCGAATCGAGATATTTTATTTGTCAAATTTGTTTTTTTTTTATTTCTATTTTACTTTTCTTTATTGCATAGTCTGTGCATGCTAATGTTAGTCCTACATACCACTTCTCTTTATAAAAACTAGAAATAATATCTGATGAAAAATACGGAAAAAATCAGAGTAGATAAATTTCGTTTTTCTCACTTCTCTGTCGAAATAAATTTCTAGTTCCAGTTTAGAAGATATTTAAAAAAAATGCAAAAGCACGATATTTATTATCTCATGTTTTATTAAAAGTATCTATTATTGATAATTACATGCATCTATTTTTTGTGAGTATTTTTTATATTACCATCATAATTAATATTATAATATCAATTTTTATAGTAATATCATAATATTAATATTATAATTGTGTCAATATACTAAAATAAGCATCTGAAAATATGATATATGCTTATTTCATTTCTTCGCATAAAATATATTTTTCTTTGTAATTACATTTCATATTTATGTGTTGTCAATATGTAAGACATATTTAATTTATTTGTATTTGTTGATATGTGTGTATGTATTGAGCGTGCATGTATTAGGCATATCTCTTGGTGTAATATTAGATTGCAGTCACTGCAATGAGATGTCGGTTGTTTATATCTAAGCTAGTAGTAGATAATTATTGTAACCAAAAGAATCGATTGACAGTTCGTCTATATATAACGATCGTGCTTATACCTACAAGAATATCGATCCGTTGAAAGTCATACGTGGATGTTTGAATATCTATAAGATCAAAAATTAGAATATAAATGTTTTTGATAGTATACTAAATATATATTCAGTTTTACGTAAAAAATGAGTTACAAAACTAAAAATTATAATTTCGCGAAGTTTGAAATTTTTTCTTACATATATTATAAAAACGATCAAACGGAAAAAGAAGAAAAAGAGAGAGAGAGAGAGAATTTTACATGTTTTTTTTTTGGTCTGTTAAACTCAAAAATTGAAATTTTTTAAATCTCTGCATACACGACAATTGTGATGCCTAACCTAGACTCCCAATTCACAGTTCGAGATCTCGGCGGCGTCGCGATTAAATATTTATGGCTAAAGCTCATACATGGCGGTGAATATCGCAGGGTGTTTAAAGATGGCGGATTCGTGTTTACCGCATCTCTTGTGTGAGTCGGTAGTATACGTTCTCTTCTTCCCGTTTCATCTTCCTTCTTTCATGGAGAAATGAGCTTATGTCGTTCTTCCTACCTGAAGGTAGATCCGGCAAATGCGCGTAAACACAGAGGAGCGCACACCTACGACCGCCACCATCATCGTCGTTATACTACCGCACAACTACTATTGCAATCTATCTCTGTGTTTCTATATACGTTTGTATGTAAACGATTGTATAGGCACTAAGCCGTGCGCTCATGCAGCGTCTTGCGCGGCCGATGCTGGTGGCTGCATCAGCTGTCGGCCTTGGTAGGGTGCAATTACCTCGGCAAAGAACAACGACGACGAAGAAGAAAACGAGAATGATTATAGGACGATAGAAGAGAGAATGAGATGAGAGAATGAGGAAGAGAGAGAGAGAAAGAGAACACGGTACGCTCCAATACTAAGATCACACCGGACTTCGAACTCAGGATGGACCTGACTTCTAGCCTATCCATATCTCTCTCTCTCTCTCTCTCTCTCTCTCTCTCTCTCTCTTTCTTCTTATCTGTTTCTTTCTCCCTTGCTCATCTCTTTCGCCTTGTTCTTCTTTCCATGCATTCACACGGTTGGCTAAGGAACTCTTTCAGCATGTGCTTTTCACGCTAGATTCCTGCGGTCGATCCTTGATAGAGCGGAGTCAACGGAAGCAGACGAATGCGATTTCATCGCGCGAAATTTTACGACCCGTGTCGTGTTGTTTGAACATCGAAGCATTGTCGCGGTTGTGCGTAAGAGAATCGATTGTATATTCTTCGAGTTTTATTATTTTAATATTTCAAGCAAATAATGTAACATTATTACATAACAATAGTAAAAAAGATAAACGCTTTATATTGAACATGTTTATTTCCATATATTTGTATTTTAATCTCTCTAGTAACAAGTCGTAGATTTTATAAATAGTCGCTTTTTATGGATTGTTATGGTTGCTTTCTCTCTCTCTCTCTCCCTCTCTTTCTTATATATATATAAGATATATAATAATATATATATATATATATAAGAGAGAGAGAGAGAGAGAGAGAGAAACCATATACGCGTTATGTACCGCAATCATTAACTTGTTAGAAGTTTATGTTATTTGCAAAACTTTGCATTTACATAAGAAAAGGTGATGTGTGTGTATTCGTTGCAAATCGGAGTATCGACTTCTTATTTTGTGGTCGGCAAACAGCACAGATGTACCGTCACGGACCCAGTTTTCGATCAGTACTCAATTTTCGATCAGTTTGGTAAAAACAGTATTGTAGTAAAATTTTGGTCATAAAAATTAATCTGAAAAACATTTTAGCATAATTATCAATTATTCCGACATCTATATACTTAATGTGAAAGTTTATAGAATTATTTGATTTAATAAAAATAATCTTTGTAGTTGAACGTTTCCGACTAAATCCGCGTGAATACTGCTTTCTTAATGACGAATGTAACATGCAAAGAAAACTTCCTCAATTTTGTTTCGGTACTTTTCTATGATTTGAAGGTAATTTTTATATCTTTCACATATAGAATACTTTCTTCAAGAGTAATAATGAATTTGATAATATTGTATATTGATTTTCTTTAAAAAAATAAGTGATTAATAATTGGATCCAAGTTTTTTATGTTGTCGCAATTTTTGATCAGTTGTTTAGCAGGTGTGTTTATTGTTACAAAATTGTTTTAAAGATAAAGATGTTACAACAATATAAAATAGAAATAAAACTATGATATAGGTATGTTTTATAATGTAATTTTAATTGTTTTTCTTTTTTAAATTGTTTGTAATAGGTTCATAACCTAACCTAATCTAAAAATGGAAAACGCAGGCAAGAGGCGTACAAAATATCATTCATATCATATAGATGATATAAAAATACCTTAAATGATATAAAGAAGAAAAAAATGTAATTTTATGATTGTTTCTTCAATTCTCATCTTAGTAGATTATTTGATCACAATTAGGGTCCTAAAATGATCAAAAATTGCTCCTAACAAGATATGAGTGATCAAAAACGTGTTTTTTTACAACCTTTATTAAAAATTAATTGATTATAGTTTTGAGAGTTATTTTGAACTAAATTCAAGATAACATTGTAATATACTAGTTAAAACAAAAATTAAATTAATTTCATTTATTTTTAATTTAAAACTTTCAAAGAAATTCTGGGATCGGCCTTAACTGATCGAAAATTGGGTCCATGACGGTATACTGTTGCGACAACACAACACAATTTTTTCCGCGAAATAAATTTATTTATCGCAATTTATGTAAATTACATATACCTACTATATTTTCATAAAAATTTTTAAAAATTTTTAAAAATTTTTGTAGGTTTTTTTGTAATTTATTTGTTTATCTTTTTGATATCTCTCTTTGTGCTATTTTTCTTTATTAGCAATTATGTTTTGTAATTATTTTCTGAAAAGTCGCTGAATGGTATCCGAGATTTTTTCACTTTGTGTGTTTCTTTTTCCATCATTCGTAAATATAATTACATTCTCGCTTCTTATTCTTGACTACCATCATCGTGGATCAGGACAGGATCACGATGGGATCACCTGGAAACTCCATGCACGCATACGTACATACATTTGCAGGTTAAAGAACTCGGCGACGAAGTGAGTTCACTAAGTGCTTGTGTACGAGCTAATCGTGGCTAGCTTGCGCGTAAAACGCTTGGTCTTCTCGTTTATCAATTCTTCTCTTTTAAAGTATTTTCAAGTTGTTTCATAAAATGCAACAGAATATTTAACTAGTCAAAAAAACGTTAATAAAAACGTTTAGAATTGCTCTAAATAATAAAAAAAGTAAAATTCAAGATATCTGTATTGGTCAATGAAAGCCAATATGCAGGATGTTCGTGTATTTAAATGTTGGTTTATTTGAAAATGTAATTAAATGTTTCTATTATTTGGGTCTTATTTTTTTTTCAGTAATTAATTAAATATAAAAGAAACAGGAAAATTACCAGCAACAATATAACATAAAATTAAAATATATTAAATATATGTAAAAATAAACAGATCTTACCAAAAACATTGGAATTTAAATTATAGATAACAGCAAAATATGTGAAGCGTAAATATAGTCATCATCTGAGTCACAATTACTTAAACAAATTAAAATAAAAAAGTCAAAAATTAAATTAAATTAATATTCAAATCAATATATATTTGACAAAAAATGATAAAACATTTGTAAAGCCACTTCATGGCTATATAAAGATAAGATTATATAATACTGTCATAGCTGTATAATAAGATTATAATATACTGTCATACCTTCGAAGAGCTTATAAATAATGTTTTTTTCAACACGATAAAAAAACAAAAATAAGTATAAGATCAATACAAGCCTATGTGCTAAATAATAATGCCTATGATTTTAACTTCTAATTATTTGATATAATATTAATAAAATTATATTTGTTTTAATTCGATGCTCAATAACGACTGAGATATTATTAATTTTTTTATTAATTTAAGTCTTTTGATTTATTTAATTCTTTTTTGTTCAGTAATTCTAGTTTTAGTTTAGAACTTTTTTTTTTTATTTGACCTACACAAGTAACAATTCTTATTTAATACGGTATATAACATTTTTGTTCTAATCGCATTCTAACAGATTTTTTAGCACTTTAATAAATTGCTTAAATTTTAAGCTTTATTTTAACTATATAATTGGAATTGTCTTCTTGAAAAATAAATAAAATTGATAAATATATTGTAAGAAAGGTCGTTAATGAAAAGAAAGCTAAAATACAGGTAAACATATATTAGATCCGTTAAATGTTGTTCTCAATCTATTATCGATAGATAAATTAATCCGTCTGCATAATAGGGATTTCAGTCTCCAGAGAAAAGCTCTTAAATTTGTCCGCACTTATCTTCAAATTTTTATTTTGGTAAATATGCAGTTATAAAGACCACTTCCCGATTTCAACAATTTTGACATATGTTATCAAGATCATCATCTTGAGTAATATTGTGAAGTTTATGACCGGCGGTCGTTGTTCGTTAAAAAGTTAGTATTGGAAAAAGTTTGAAAAGTAGAATGTAATTATTTATCATTATTTGCTTATTTGGCAAGAAAAAAAGTTATACAATGTGAAAATTTGGAAAACTGTACCGTCTTATGTGGAACTTCACTTCGTGGAAAGTGTGTACGTGGAGGCAGGATTCCCCTATAAGAGGACTCCACCAGGAAACTAGACACATGAGTTTGATTTATCGATAAATTGAATTTTTTGCACACACTAATCTTGTTTTTTGGCTGTGTGGATTGATAAATCCTTTTCTACAATTAAAGTACATATAATAAGGGATCCGTCCAAGGGAGACGTCCAAATTTATATGCCAAAATGAAAAACAAATAAAGTTTAAAAACCATTTTTGCTTATTCTGTTATATAAATTTGGACATCCCGGATCCCTTATTGTATGTACTTTAATTGTAGAAAAGGATTTATCAATCCACACAGCCAAAAAAGATTAGTGTGCGCAAAAAATTCATTTTTATCGATAAAATATATCCACTTTAGAATCCCCTTAAAATAGCATATTTCAAAGATATCGTTGTAAATTCTTAGCTTCAAATATCATAAATTAAAAAAGTTATAATTTTTTAAGCAAACAAACTGTTTTTTGAAAGTTTTTGTTTAGAAATTTTTTTTAAACATGATATAAATGTTAACTTTTTACAATAGAAATATATTCTACATTGTTTAAACTTTATCTCAGAATTTTTCCAACTCAATTTAACAAATAAATTTTAAACAGCAAATGATTAAAAATTAGCTTGAGTCAAATTAACTCAGTGTGACAGAGAAAGTTAATGAAAAGGTTTAACATCAGTAATGACACTCATGCTACGGACACGTAACCCGCACTCTTTAAGGTTGGACAAACGAGAGGGTACTCATCTGTCCGTGCACGCACACACATACACGGAAAAAAAGTTTTTCTATTATATGGTCAGCAAGAAAAATTGTTGAGCCTAAACAAAAGATTTAGTTCATCAACAAATGTTTTTCTACTGGCCATATAGTAACTAATTTCTTGTTATTCTAGCAAATCTTTTTCCCGTATAAACGTGCGCATTCAAATTAGGAAATCCTAAAATAGCAGAAGAACTACGACATGATATTGTTCGGGAAAAAACGTGAAGCTGATATTCTGCAACAAGAGTCTTATGAAATTTATCAGAGAAGATTTTATTTATTTTCATCAGTATATCATATATTTATAAATATTACGCTACAGAATATGATACAAATAGTGTATTGCTGTAAAAGTGTATTTTATTACACTTTTTCTTAATGTATATATTTCTATATATTTTACATACCACTGTTAATCTTATAATGACAAAACGCGCGCTAAGTGAGAGAGAGAGAGACACTTGTCAGTTAATGATGTCGATCCGCTGCCTGTTACAATACGCGGCAAAGAATTCATCAGACATGAAGCAAACTCTCACGTCTTATGTTTGCCCGATAGTGTTCTTCTCACTGATATAGCAGGAGAGAAGAGTTTTCCAGCTTCTCACTCTCAGAGTCGCTCTCTTGGGGCGAGATTAGACGCAGTTCTTGCGCGATAGCCGCTGATTGGCTTGTCTGACGAGATCGACATGCTCTCCACGATTTCTATATTCATGCTTGACTATATCGCAATCAAAGCGCAGATAGTAGTTCATCAGTACTGCAAGTACTTCTTGCACTGATATCTCATTAGATTATAAGTCGAACAAAAACTTGAAACAAAAATGTGAAGTATTTTATAACAATCTTTTTACGATCACGTACACATAGTTATTTTGCAAAGATACATTTTTTAGCACGTTATAGAATAATATGAATAATTGTAATATAATAATAAGTATCGTATTTTAAAACATATATACATATAAACATATATTATAAACATATAATTTATTTTATGTATTAAAATTATTACCGCTATATACTTTTGATAATCAAAAATGATACAGATCTATAATGCTACTTGTCATCTATAATGTACTTGTCATTCGATTGAACACAAGTCAATATTATAAATCTAAAACATCCTGTGTCTGCTTACAAATCAGTTTTTACGATTGATTAATCGTTCGCAACAAGTTTGCCAGTTGCTTGTTCTTGGACTTGGCGTAATTAGTAATTGCGCGTAACGTATACATATCTTCGTTAGATTCGCGTCGGACGCATCTATAATCACAGCAATCTGTTTACAGGCTTTTCGTGAACGCGCGTGCGATTGCGAACGTGATATTTATGTTGTTATTACGTGGAACATTATTTTATCGAGTTTACGATCTTCACGGCTGATTAAAGTGTTCTTTTGTTTGAATCGACCAACTTCTGTTGATATTCTGTTGATTTGTGTTTGAAAGTACACAAATATTCTACACAAAGAAACGATTAAGAAATATATAAGGTATATTTATTATCTAAGTATTGTATTTTTGTAGATGCAATATATACACAATTATAATTATATATACAATTCTGCATTAAATTATTATATAATAATTTCTATATAACATTTGTAGTATATGTTCAATTTTTGTTGTATACGTTTTTTTGCGATTCTTTTCTTCTCTTTCTTTTCTCATGACAATATATTGTCGCTTTCATAATTCTATACGTATCCAACTCTAATTTCCTCTTTTTATTTCTCTTGTATCTCTTTTTTCTTTCTCTCTCTTTATCTCTCTCTCTCTTTCTCTCTCTCTCTCTCTTTCTCATCCCAAGACCCTGTACAATACATTATTCATATCAGTATCAAGACAGAAGCACAGTTTGTCTCACAGAAAAAAAGTTTTGTTGAGATTACCAAATTTTGGTAATCTTAACCAAAATTTGGTTTCCAAAACACTTTATTTGGTTTGATGTACTAAATTTTGGTTATCTCAACACAACTCTTTTTTCTGTGCATGCTTATCCCTTTATCTCATAAATCCCGATAGCGTTCACTCAATTAAGTTCAAAGCATTTATTTCGTAATCATAATTTGAATAGATAGTGATTTATTCACATACAGTGTTATCTCAAATAAGCATGATACAAAAGAAGAGAATTCATTAAATTTAAGATGATTGTTTTTTTAAAGCAATAAGTCAACAGAATAGGAAAAAATGTTATTTAAGTTAATATTATTAACATAGTGATAGCTATATATTAATTTTAATAATAATGATCAACTTATATGTATATATTATTTATTTATTAATATATATATTAAATATATCTAAAAAAAAACCAATATTGTATGTACAATAAAGTATAACTTGTGTCAGGTACAGTCGATGTGTCAGAGAAAAATATCTGCGTCAACTAAAAATTTAATGAAACATCGCAGTATAAAAAAGATTAGAAACGATATCGGAACCGGAAAAAAAGCCCTGCACCGTCGTATAAGATATACGTCCGTTTTAGAACCACCAAATATATCACAGTGGTCTTCTCTCATGCACGCGCTGCCACATATAAGTTACGCACACTCTTGCGCACACTAAACGTGATCGCGCACAGTGCACAGATGTGATGCACGCGTGTGTTTACGGTGAGTTTTAGATATGCGCGAGTCGTGAGTGTATTTAGTGTATACACGTGTGCGTGCGTTGCAATGGTGGTTCTCGTTACGAGAGAAGAATCTCTGTGTGTGAGTCTAGAATGTGTCCTTGGCCGAAGTGCGTTGACCTTCCGTCGTGGCCGCGCGCGCGATGGTGTCCAGACTTCTGCTCATGTTAGAGCGGGCTAACCTCCGTCAAGAAAAGTTGTACTTGCTTTGTTCGTTTTTTGAGTGTTACTGCTTTTTTTTCGATCGGCTGTGAAAACACAGCTTACCTAAAAATTTTGTAGTCTGAACATTTAATACGTTACACGAGATTTTTTTTAAATGTCAATCAATTTTATTCTAGCACGTATCTGAATTTTGTCTAAAAAATAAATAACTTCTTGATGTTTTTATTTTTTTTTTTTTTTTTTTTTTTTTTTTTTTTTTTTTTTTTTTTTTTTTTGGCTAGGATCATGTGAAGATATTACATCTGACTTGTTTATACGTAACCACGAACAATTTATCTGTTGTCGGCGGAATTGGGATATTAAATACAGATGTTAAGTGATACTGTACATCAGAGCGTTAATATGTATTTCAGTAAGAATATTCGTGATAAGCACCTTAGAGAACACATCCACGCAATGCTTCCTTGTTAATATTATAGGAACACTACAAATGGATTGAACAATAAGAGTGCATCTGCTGAAAATTCTACAAGTGATACATATATACAACACACAATTGATATTTTCCCATAGATGAGTTAGACTAAATGAAATAAATATCGAGAGAAAGAAATAAAAGCTTTTTCTCGTGCCGTATGCAAATGAAAAAAATCTACTATATTTTTGTTATTTTGCATGTGCGACTATCGATACGAATGTGATATCCAAAGTGCATTCCGAAGTTCGCGTGAGAGAGCAAAAGAGAGAGAGAGAAAGAGGGAGGGAGGGAGAAAGAGAAGGTTTAATATTCGATCAGTGGACGTTCGCGGAACAACTTGTCTTTGCGGATACAGTGCGGTATTGTCGCGTCTTGGACTTGAATATCAAAAGTAGTCATGTAACAGACATCTATTTTGCTTACACCTAATTATCTTCTAGTGTACTCGTTTTGTATACTACTGCCGAGATTGGTAGATATACTTAATAGATACATTAATAGATACATTAAGGCTGCGGTCGAAAACACTACTCGTGTATATTTTATCTTTATTGCTCGTTATATATAAAACAAAGATAGAATAATGCTTGTGTGCACACGAATGATGTTTCCGAACGTGACCTTAACGATGCAAAAGCGATAACCAATATAGGTACCTAGAAGACACCGGAGAAATATTTTTTTAAATTGATCTTTTCAAGATATTAGATATCTCGAGAGTAAAGTTAAAAAATAACTCTCAAAACTTTAGCGTATCTGTATTTAATTCCTCTTCTTCTTTTATCTAATTCAGATCAAATTTCAAAAGTGTCCGACTTTTGATATATTCTGTTGCACGTTATTTATTTCTTTATTTTTGCAAACAAAACAGTAAAATATATGCGTGGCAAAATATATATAAAGTAACATAATATATACATGACAAATAAAAAGATGCGTCACTCTTTTAATTAAGTCAGCGTGAATTATATAAAACGATTTTAATCATGTTTCTCGTATCGCGAATGTACAGTCAAGCGGAAACCGATTTCTATGACTTGTAAAGATATATCATATTGCGGTAATTCACAAATTACACGATGATTCAAGTGAACATGAGACGTAAGAATCGTCTGTAGATTACACGTATATCAGAAAGAATGACGCGAGTCGCGATACGTCATTTGAATGGATGATGCGCTATCGCAACTTGTAATTAGATACGATAACGTTAACATAGTTTGATACAATCTCCTGTATATGGAAACTTACAAGAAAACGAGGTGTACCACAAAGTAATGTTAGGTTACACATTTATTATTTTTAAATTATTCAATATTGTTTATTTACAACAATTTAAATGTCTAGCTAGACGAGCTTATATGCTGGATATCCGTGCAGATAAATATTATTTTTCAACTTCCTTATAACGTATAACTTAATACACATTGTAATTCGAATTAAATTTTAATTCGAAAATTCACATACTTGATTTGCATTACAAATATGTAAAATATATCCCTTCATGGAAATTAAAAAACCCATTGTAAAAAAGACACCTCGGCCAGAAGTCAAACCCGGATCTACACGGATGCAAATCAAGCATTTTATGTACATTTTCGAATTAAAATTTAATTTGAATTACAATGTGTATTAATTTACACGTTATAGGGAAGTTGACAAATATATTTATCTGCACGGACATCCAGTTCGTATAGATTTTAATACTAAGGCTTCATTTAATTATTTTTTATTAATTATTCGTTTATTTAATAAAAATTTAGTTACTATTTATGTTAATTGAAATTTCTATTGCGCAGAAAAATGAGATAAAAATTATATTTTTCTTTGTTCGATGTTACGTAGTTTTTTTACGGATATATACATGTATTTATTTACGTCTATTTTAATGAATGTATGATAACGCATGCGAACTCGTGCATGCATGTTGCGAGTTATCACATTCTACGATAATGCATAATGCATTTCTCGGAAATGACTTTACTGTTATTGCTTGCCAATCAGAAGCGACTTGAACCGTAAAATAAGCAAGAGTTAAGTGCAAGAATGAGGAGGATTAGAACATCTTGTTAGAAGTTGTGTTTTCATTGTTTTTGCGTGTGTAACACACCCTTGTGCGGATCGTCAGAAATTCCTCGGCGTAACTCTTGCCGGTCTATTAGAAAAGATTTGACAAAAATCGATTCGTGATAAAAACGACGAAGTGCAGCGATGCACGGCAAATCCTAAGACGGCGTAATCGCCACTGTTTAAATAGTGTGAATCACCGCGAGATCAAGATCGAAAGGTGTAACTCAATGTATTATTTCTGTTTACTGCTATAAAACGTGCTATCGTAAAGTTTTCGCGGTCAAAGAAGTCTTATACATATATTTACCGCCAATTTGCATCCTATGGAAATCATCATCGCCTATTAATCGTCGTCGCGCACATTGCATTATACGTGCGATTCTCCGCGAGCTAACGGAATTAAGTTACGCAATTTATCGACTGCGACCGGTTTACGCGTCATGAATTATTGTATACACCTATATGTTCCGCGCGAGCGTGAGATGAAAAGTCGAGCAAAAACGATTAATTGCTATTCACAACTGGCGAGAATTAGCGCGGAAGCAATTCTATCAATGCGCTGATCATTATATAAGAAATCAACGCTTTCGCGTTTGTGTTACAAACACAAATAATAATTCAATCAATGATATAAATTCTCTTATTAGTTTGGAAAAGTTTTAATATTATGTATGTATTTTACATCAATAAGTGCATTGTATTAACTTCAAAAAGTTTATCTCTATATATTATCGTGCATGTACATTACATGCATAATCTGTCATTATAAAATATTTTTGATTGCAATGCTAACAACAATATACATATATTGTAACTATATACCGTGTAATTGCATCGTGCTTTAATGACTCGCACATGCGATAATTACTATATAATGACCTGTTGCATGAAAAACATTCTTTTTCCGTTCTCCAGTCGAAGATGAAATTGCATTGCTTACGGGTCAATCACGCGGTGCGAGAAAATTACGATTATGACAACGAAATTGAGAAACATGCTGTTAAATTACAAAGCAACATAGAGAATGGAATTATAGTGACTCACGAGATTGGCTGATTGCCGATGATATTGCCGCTATCGCGGGACTCGCAGCACGATAATCGCGAGAACAAACCGATGCATTTTGATTTATCGCGGAAGGTCAAAACATTGTGTTGCAAATATCGAAATGTGTCAAAATGACTCTTTATATTGTAAAATTTTTCACAATTATTAAACAGTATAAATATTTATTATGTTGCATATCTTTTCATTATTTTGCCAGTATATATTTATTGTTGTATGATTAAATATATTATTCATTTTTTCTTGACAACATATTTTCTGTAAAAGTAAGTTGCTCTATAACTAACAGTTAAGTTTTAGATTTTTCTGTATCTCATACAAATTGAATAATTAACAATTTTTTTGCAATTAATGTACGATAAGACTTATAAATAATAATCAGCTTTTGACGTAATTAGGAACTGTCTTAGTTTACAATGTCTCCCGATGAAGTTTGAAAGTCTCGCGTTTGTTTTTGACTTTTTGTCGCGTTTATCAAAAATTCGCAAGTTTTACCATTCCATTTAGCGGTGATATAAAAGTTTTTTAGTGAAACTTATAAGTAGAAGTATAAGCTTCAAACAGAATATAATATTAATATTAAATTAAAATTAATTATATTAAATAAAAAATTAATATTAGATAAAAATTTGATCTAAGCGCGTTTTAGTTATTAGCGAATACATAGACAGTTTGTATATTTTTCAGTTTTTGGCTGAGGATCTAATTGTAAATATATTCCGATCAAAACATTCCAATTCATACGTGAAATTTTTATGTATTATTATGTTTTAAAAATCTCTGCAAATTTCTCACGCTCATCCGTGACTATCCAGGCTTCTTAGGTCAGTTTTTAATTTTTTCAGTGAGTGTAACAATTCCTTACGTATCATCGTTCCAGCGATATGTTCAAACACACACATTGAGTTCGTGATAATAACGAACAATAAACGATTATAAACATTCAACAATTGTAGAAGAGATAGTCAAGTATAGTTCACGCAATAAATAATATCGTAAATTCAAATGCCTTCTGAACTTTCTAATATCATTTATGTCTCATTGCAACATGAAAAGTATTTGCATACGTAAAAGAAAATATCTTTCTTTCTATTAAATCGCAAACGATAACATTTTATATCGCATGCAGCTTCGAGCAGTCACAGAAAATCTCATAGAAACGCGCATTTTATCTTTTATGGCGTTTCACCGCGAAATGCCATAGAGAATATAGATATGTATATCTTGGAATCACGGTATTTAATGTAAAAGCAGCGAAGCAAGAAAAAATAATACACGCGCAAGTAAACTATACAGAACATATTACTAAGATAACAAAATGACTATTCTAGCAACAAAGTGACATAGCAAATTAGATGCAGTCAGCACTTTTCGTCACCTTTTCGCATATAAAACAAGACAAGCGTATAGTTCTGCAAAAACAGCAGCGCGAACGAGCAATTTCTAACTCATACATTCTCTCTTTCTCTCTCTCTCTCTCTCTCTCTCTCTCTCTCTCTCTCTCTCGCTTCTTAATTTTTTCCGTCTCGTAATTGCTCTCGTGAATAAGTGCCTACGATGAAAAACATCGCGGTTTACCAGTTGCGCGCGTTTTGCTATCGGTCTCTAAGTTACGCAATCGCGGATGGAGCTTTACCTATGTTATATGGGCCAGGGACAAGCTCGTTTCACATTGTATCACGACTCACAGCAGCGCGAACGAGTGAGCGTGCGTGACACTTCGCTATGAGAACTCTCTTACTTCCATATATGTAGGCGTAATAGAAAACGAGTTTATCGCGCGAGAAATATGCTGCAATCGTAATCGTTAATCACTATAAATCAATTATTGATTCTTCAAGGAATCCGACTTTTTCGATCGTTTTCTTTGTCTTTGATATGGCATATAATTAATTTCTATTAAAATACAAATGTTTTAATATTTAGTTACAAGTGCTTTATTGCTTATTAATGTTTTTAGAATTTTTCTTCTTCTCCAGAATTGATTAAAATTATTAAATTGAAGAATATTTAATATTACACGTTTTTTTATTACACGCTTTTTTGAAAAGTCGTGCGCATGCGGTTTAAAAAAACCTCTAAACTTATAGATACAAAGAGTTTAGCAGTGTCGCTGGATTAGCGCGTGTACATTTTTTCGCCAATATTACGCTACAGTATATTACCTCGCTTCCGGTGATAACATCGTCCAGAAGACGAACGCGGGAATTCCGTTGCTGCTAGCGATGTGTTAACTTTTCTCGTTTGTGGAGAAGCGCATGCGTCAAATTTACGAGTCACTGGCGGAAACAAATGACTTCTATTATTTTTCCAAGAAGTGCATTAAAGTTCGTGCGTTAATTGTCGGCGATTATTAACGCCGCGAGCCTCCTGCGTTAACAATCCGTGTCACAACGATTCCGTGACATTTGTTTATTTTACGAGACATTTAATAAAATTGTAGCCACGTTATGCGATTTGTTGCATGCTATTTTTCAGCTGGAAGAATATATATCGTTAACAGCAAAAATCAGAAGTTTTTCAGCAAAAAATGAGAGATGCAAT
The DNA here is from genome assembly GCA_014825685.1 of Pseudomyrmex cubaensis. NCBI lineage: Eukaryota > Metazoa > Arthropoda > Insecta > Hymenoptera > Formicidae > Pseudomyrmex > Pseudomyrmex cubaensis. The sequence continues at coordinate 6,068 of QVOA01012144.1, read as the reverse complement.
ATTGCGTGCAAAGCAAAAAATATTTTAATTAAGAAATTTCTATGCAGTGTTATGTACATATTTTACATCTCTATAAAAATATTTTAACTTGTGACTTTATTTTATTTGTCGTATATGAAACGCGCAAGATAAACAGCGACAATATTTTTCATGTTTGATGTAAAACTGTAAATTTGCGTTAAAAAAAAAAAAAATACTTGCGCTTTTGGTGCTCGACGAAATATGTAGAAAAGGAAAGGAGTGAAAGACGCGTCCGGGATAAGTGAGAGAAAGCCAAGAGAACCTGTTTCTTTCCGTGAAGCCGCGAAAGGAAGAGAACGGAACAAACATACGACTGTGTTGCTCTTGTCGGTAGTGTAATACAAAACAATGTTACATTGTGGCCCTTGAGAGGACGTTAACCCAAGTTAGCGAATGCATTCACGACATGCGCGCGTATCTTCTTCAACATCCCGCGTTCATGTCTTTTTCTGTTTTTCTTTATCATTCCCAAATCTAAAACAACTTATTGATAAGCTATATTAATCGCGCAGTTTGAAGAATGTCGGCGATAACATATCGCGATAAATATACCGATAAGGAGAGCATCTTCTGACCCTTGATTCTGACATATGTTATCAAGGTCATGGCCTTGAGTGCCCTGCAAAAAGTTTTAACTAATGCTCACTGTTCGTTAAAAAGTTATTAACAAAAACTGATACTGGTAAATTTGCATATTAAGATTTCATCGATTTCAATGACCTTGTTATATGTTGTCAAGAACATGTCCCCGAGTAACAATCGAAAGATTTTAGCTGTCGCTAGTTCTTCGTTAAAAAGTTATGGACGAAAAAAGTTTCATTAATGAACTATCGTTTCACCGGGTATAGTTTGCACATAATGTATATTTTAGATTATAGTAATATGTCTTATGTATAAATGTTTAGTATAGAATAAATAAGAAATAACTATGAAAATTACGATAAACTCGGAAAGTACATAGGTGGAAGAGCACCCAAAGGGACGGGCGTAGCCCGAAATAAAAAAGAAAAAAACCAAAACTTAGGAATGTGGAAAATATCAATGGCCGGAAGTACTGTTTGGAAAGTGTATGCGTGGAAGCAGTATATTGTACTTTGTCTCCCCTTACAGGGGAGTGAAACAGTTATGAAACTTTTTTCGTCCATAACTTTTTAACGAACAACGAGCATTACTTAAAACCTTTTGAAGGTCACTAAGGGCCATGATCTTGATAATATATGTTAAAATCAAGGTTAGTAAAGTATAATATGCGTAGAGTATTCCCTACAGAGAGGCTCCACTATGGAAAAACTAGACACAACACAAGTTTATGACTTTCATATGTATACACTTTCCAAGCAATACTTTCGGCCATTGATACTTCCACATTCTCAAGTTTTGTTATTTTTTTTTTATTTTGGACTACGTCCATCCCTTGGTCGCTCTTCCACCTAAGCATGTACTTTTCAAGCTTATCGTAATATTTGCAGTTAGTTTTTATTTATTCTAATTAAACATACCCTTCTCTATGCTTATGGAGCAAAGCGAGGTCTATAATTGTTCTGTTCCACATGCGTTTTCGACTTTCTACGCGAAGCGAGGGTCAACTCACACCCTCCTTTCTGCTTGGAGATAAAACGAAGTCTACGATTATACTGTTCCATTTAGATTTCCGACTTTACAATTACTTCTATGTATGAAAAATTTTATTTTATTGTCATATCATTTTTTGTTAATAGCTTTTTAACAAACAGTAAGCATTACTTAAAACCTTTTGAAGATCACTTTGGACCATGACCTTGATAACATATGTCAAAATCAAGAATATCAGAAACTGCTTTTTTTATCAGCATATTTATTCACATTGCAATTTAAAAAGTTTAAAAAGTAGTTTAAAAAGTTTTGCAATTTCAAGCGTTATTTTTGAAATAATTATTATAGAGGAGAATTATTTTTCTAATTACTATTGCATATGTGTAATAGCAATTAGAAAAAAAAAATTTCTATAAAACACTTTTTGCTACATGCGAATCACTTTTTTTTAGGGATGAAAGAGTATTTTTTATATAGATACAAATGAGAATTATTACATACTATTACAATATGTACGAATGAATTTATCTTCTCTTTGTCTCGCATTGAAGCGTGTCGGAAGCGAGGCTGTTCATTCATAATTCCTATTTTTTCAGAATTTCACGAACAGAATTTCTACACACAGATGCTGACTTGTAATTATCTAATAGTTTTTAATACTAGCGGAATATTTGTTTAACTATATTATAAAATATCTGAAGAATTTTGACAAAGTCGATGTGTGAAGATTAATTAGGTCAGTCTAAACCAAAAAGTCATTTACTATTTTTCCAAACTTCACACTATTTATTAAGTCATTAATTAATTAATATGAGCTAATGAGCGCGTGACAACAATTGATAGTCTAGACTCTGTAAACGTATACGATTTTTAGTTGTAAGAAAAAAATGACTTATTACGCACTCTTCTAACAAGGAGAGGTGGAGCAAACACGCGAACGCCGTATAACTACTTAGCTGATAGATCAGCTGATTTTTCAACTAAAAATCATATACATCTACAGAGTTTATCGTTTTTAACATACTCATTAATCAGTTTTTCACAGCTCACAGTTAATAACTTAATAAATATTACGAATTTTGCAAAATGATAAATAATCGATTTCTTGTTTAAATTGATCTTATCTATCTTCACACTTCGGCTTTGTAAACAACTTTTTTAGACATTCTGCGCGCGCACACACATACATACACAGAGAGTGATTAATTGATTTATTGAACTTTATTAGCTTTCTCAGCTATTTATAATAAAAATTCAACTTACATTAGCTAAAATATATCTATTGTAACATTTTCTTAAACATTTCAATTCTTTTGTACCGCTTTATCTCAGCTAGAAAAACATTGTACATTTTCACTCCTTCGTAAAACATACTTTTGTGCGCTCCTGTTGTCCTACGAAATTGTATTTGTATATATCCCCAGTTTGTCGTATTACTTTTTTACTTCTACTTGTCACTATTATCTACTTTTTAATTACTCCAGTATAATATATTATTTAAAATCTTAAAACTAAATACAATACATACATTATAATATAGCCTATGTCTTATGGACATAAACTGCAATATTTACAGCATACGTTCCACTTTGATATGCCTATCACACTATAATATAATTCTCATGGTCCGGTTTTGCACTTTTTGCAATTTATTTAACTATGTTTCACTCGCATCAATTAATAAAGTTGCATAATATTTAGTAATGTGCTATGATTGTCTTATACACAATATATCTAGTATATGCCAATATAAAATTACCTATTCTATTCAGAAAACTCGTTTTCCCCCTATGTTTTTTAACATATTTACAGTGATCTTTAAACTGAAGTTTATCATGCATCCAGATATTTTATTATTTCCACACACTCTATCTCCGTTCCGTTCAGACATTTCAATATAATACTACTTCTCAAATCTTTTTTTATACCTCTTACTACCATATACTTTGTTTCCCTTGCATTAATTTTTAATTAATTTATTATATATTCATCCACTCTTCTATTATAAACGCCGCATTCATTTTTTGCTCTAACTCCGCACTACTTTCACTAGTTATACACATATATTAGTGTATCATCTGCAAACATTTTTATATTACATCTCTCTGGACAGACATTGACTCTATCATTTATATGTTATAAATAACAACGGATTTAATATAGATCTCTGCGGTGCTTGATACTCTCTCTATGGCCATCAGTCTAGACTCATTATTAAATCAAACCTGCTGCTCTATTCAAAATACGATCTTAACCACTCTAAAATTATCTCTCTGATTTCATACTGATACAATTTCTCTAACAATCTTTTCTTATCTACCGTTTCAAAAGTTTGTTTAAGCTCCATGAAAATCGCACTCATTATTTTTTCCTCACTAACCACCAGCTTTTCATTTGTCAACAACGCTTTGAATCGCTGTTTTATACAAATATTGTTTTCTAAAACTTGACTGATGTTCTATTATAATATCATTATTTTCCAAATATATTTCAATTTGTATTTTAAACTAAACTTTAGAATACAATTTGTAATTTTTAAACATTTTCTCATATATTGGTAACACATTACTAGGCCTAAATTTGCTTGCTTTTTCTACTTTTGGACGAGAAAGAGAGAAAAAGAGAGAGAGAGAGAGACAGACAGACAGATAGACAGAGAAAGAATTTTCTCTTTCGAGATAATATAAAAAGTGCGGCGGATTTTGTTGTATCGATCTTTTTCATTGATTTCCGACGCTTATTAGGACTTTTCATTGTTTCACGCACGATTTTCCTACAAATTTGTGCAAGTCTTTCTCGAGATGACTGCAAAAACGACTAGGCTCTGTGTATTAAAAGCGACACTATAATATATGTGTTCAAAGCATACCGGTGTCGTAATCATTTAAAAGTATCGCCTGAGTTATGTCTATGGCTGGCCGAGCGTCCAAGCGATGCGTTTTTTCTCTTTCTCACTCTCTTCATGGCTTCTTACAGCTTATTATCGTGTCTCAAGCAGATATACCAAGTATGTGTGTATTTTTATTACAGACACTGATACTCGAACGAAACATTATATGTGTATACACATCTAACGCGCGCGCGTTACACGCACGCACACACACACACACACATTTCAAACGGTATATTCATTTTTACGATCTTGCCTATATAAGTGTTTAAATCAAGTGTTAATTATATCGAAAAAGATATCTTTCTAAAAAAAAAATAAAAAACAGGCGTCAAGTACACGCGCAATTCGTATTAATATATATAATAATCTTTAGAAACAGTATCACATTGTTCTACATAAAAACTCTTTCTGTACGAACCTGTTTTACAAAAGAAATGATATCAAAAGTAACATAAAGTAAAATTTTATAAGTTTGTAAAATATAAAACATTATAAGACAGTAGAAAATATAATAATTATGTGAATAATGTATTTTTTATAGTAAGTATAACAAAAATATTTTATAAATCTATCTAAATATGAATTATATTAAATGTAGTTACTTTGTCAAAAAAACTTGATAAATTAGACATAGAAAGAAACAAACACTACACAAAACTTATTCTACAAAATATTGCTATCAAAACGTGTAAAATAAAAAATTTCTAATACTAGCGCTAATTAAAACTTTATAGCAAATAATTTAAGAAACAAAATTTAATCACAATAAAAACATTTTAGCGCTGCTAGATTTTCTAGATAATGTAATTGGTTCAACAGACATTGTATTTTCTAAATAAGCTCTTCAGTAACGCCAAAATACTTATATAAAAAAATCTATATAAATCTATATAAATACTTATATAGAATATTTTGCAACATTCTATATAAGTATTTATAATTATTTATAATTTCTGTGTTTTATAATGTTTTATATTTTTTATTTGTTTTATATTTTATATTTTATTTAGCGTTTTATAATGTTTTATATTTTATTTAGTATTTTATAATGTTTTATATTTTAACAACGTACAAATATCTTATAAAATGTTTTACTTGGTGCTTTTTGATATCATTTCTTTTGTAGAGAAAGAGTTTTGTGTACAGTAATATACACTGTTTCTAAAAGAATATTATGTACAGTGTGAGTCTGATAAAAAGTTTAGTGTTTTTTTTTTAAATCTATAGAAATAAGAGAAAACATTTATTATCAAAAATATAAGACATTTTAGAGAGTCATTCTATAATGATCTTGAATAACCTTAAAGTTTTTTTTAAATAGAATAGGATATTTTTAAGTTTCTCTGTCGACAGTACTCAATGAGCTTAATAACTTTTTTTATATTAAAGTTTTTTTCAAAAACTTAATCATTATCGAGATATAAACAAAAGTAGTAGAGAAATGGCCAATGTGAGGCAAAAAACCAGATCTTCGGGTCAATAGAATTCTTTATTTTAACCCATTTGCATCACAAAGAAAAGTCAAAAATTCGTTCTTATCACCAAAATTTTTTTTTACTGTATTTAAATTTTAATGAAAATG
>QVOA01012143.1:0-21338 GCA_014825685.1 Pseudomyrmex cubaensis | reverse complement strand
TCTTTCCTTTCTTTTTCTCTTTTCTTTAACGTCGTCGAGGACAATAGAAGGGTAGCGAGACGTCGACGCGAAGGCAAGACATGAAAGAGTCAGAGGTGAGCTCTCTCCCTCGGTGTCACGTCAGCTCGCCAATGACGCTCTTTTATCAGAGTTTTGAAATTGCTCTTGATTACTGTTCGCTGAAAAGAGAGCCTATAATTTCGAGAAAAGAGAGAGAGAGAAAAAGAGAAGAGAAACCGGCTTTTTTAACTGGCTCTCTCGACGTCCTTTGATGGGTTCGGAAGTTCCACGATACTCTTCCGCGAAGTAAACAGTCATATGTTTTTCTTGACAAGAAGATAGCCGATGGTGAAGGCAGGGAAAGTTTAATCGAGTCGCGCGGTGGCGGCGGTCGTGTCTTGTTTGTAAAACAGAGTGGATATTATCTTCATCTCCGGAAGACAAATTGCGCCGATGGAAACAATGAAGGAGGGTGGAAGGGAAGAGAGAGGGAGAGTTTGCGGTGAGAGCAGAATAAGGGGAAAAGAGACGAGGAGAAATATTCTCTCGTGGGAGAAGCTGGTTACAATCGGAAGGAAGAGCGAAAGAGAATATAGACGGGGAAAAACGTGCGCGACGAAGTGTTTGTTAGAACAGTCGAACGCGAGACGAATCGTGCAACTGTCGCGATCAATCTCGACCGGATTTATCGGGAGGTTGTCTCTGCCACGAGTGCAGCCGCTATTATTGATATCGTTAAAGCAATTACAACGAACCGGAACGCGATTTCATGCACGCGCGACTGCTCCCCGTCGTGCTCGCTCGAAATATCTCGGTAGAAATTTATAATAATAATGATTTCATCGTCGATAGCGAATCGTAATCGACTGTGTGCGCCGAGCGCGCGCGCGCGCGCGGAATTGCACAGAGCTCGATTACGATGCACGCGCAATTTATCGACTGTCATCGAAAAATTATTTAATTGGGTTACCGTTGTATTATTCGCGTCGCGTTCCGCTCGTTGTCGGAGAGAAAGAGACGGTTCTACGCTCCAGCTCTCGTTATATATACAATATGTTATAATACATATATATATGTACATATTAGATTTGTTTCTCCATTTCGCTTAGCTCGTCTCTGTTGTTCGAGCGCTGCCGGAAATCGGCCGGAGTTTCGCGACACGGGTTCGCAATGCTCGGTGAAGAGAGGGAGCATCGTCTTCTCGTGGCGATATTTATACTATAAATATGGTCACAGTGGGCTCCGCGCGCCGCAAGTTTCCGTACTGCTTCTTAGCCTTTGTAACTACAGCGTAATGCAAGTAGCAGCAGCGCCCGGATTCTCCCGCCTGGTCCTGCCTTTTGTTCATTAACCGATGCGCCGACCCGACGCTCTCTTGTGCCGCACTTAACTCCTCGATAACATGAAGAAAGCGCCGTCCGTTACAAAGGCCTCCGTTATGAATACGAGATTCAACATCGGGCGACGATTTACATAGCGAACAGCGAGCTTTGCTCGTTGTTATATACCGTTATTGTATCGCGAATCATTTGCGCAAGGTGTACATCTCTCGCGAGTATATCTCGCGCACGTTTATTATTCGAGACGACTTGTTAGAGTGTCGTGTCTAAACTGACATTTCCGTCCAACGCTAAAAGCGCGCGATATTCACCGAGATAAATCACTCACCGTCGCATTTATAATAGAATGAAAACACGAAACTGATACTTTTAGATCGTGGTTTTTTTAATCAATTTTTCAAGTTTTCTAAAAAAGAGATTTTATTAGAAATTGCGAAAAGCATCGAATTTAAAATACGCTTTCCATCTCGTGTTATTTCACAAATTTTTGACACGGCTTATCTGAAACTCAATATAGTTTCTCTTTTTCTCTCTCTCTCTTTTGCTTTCTCTCGTTACGGAATTATTTCACAAAAGTAGACATGTGTTGACAGCAATGTTTATTATGAGATGGATGTATTTGCGCGTTGTGTCCTTCTTTCCCTGTGTCTACTATCGGGATTAGTTCGGGAATTACGAACACGCGCAAACTCAGCTTGTTCAAACAGCGAGGATAAGATGTTTCCTCGCATCGCCTCCCGTATTTATTCTGCTATTTTGTCATTTTTGCTCAAAGCCGGCGAGAGAGTTTTTACGGCTTCCAAATGTCCGACATGGACGATTGTCAGCTTTGCCAGAAAACAAGCCAAAACCAAGCTTCGAAGTTGTGCCAAGTTTTCTCACCTACTTTGGTAACAACGGATTTCTTTCTACCTTTCTGCTTGTTTCCCACCTTTTGCAAAATGTCTTGACACACGATTTCTATACAGGAAGTTAAAAGATTCCATCCTTCTGATCTCCCTGTTGCGAGATAAAAAAAGACTCGATCGAAACGTCACAATTTGGTTCGCGCGTACATGCATTTTCTAACGACGCACTAACCGTCTTTGTTATTTTGCGTGGCTCAAGTACGTCAAAAATACTCCGTTCTTTTCAAATTTTCTTATCTTGTTTCTTCTATACTATTATTACTCGCGGGTGTGAAAACAATCACACGGAGAAAAACTATCTAATATTTGCAACGTTCGTCGTTTTATTCGACCTGTTAGAACAGACATGTTTTTTTCATATCGAAAAGCAAGCAGTACTTGTATTTCAAAGCCTGCTACAGTCCGTCCATCGACTATAGCTTCGCAATTCTATTATCAATAGCAACATCCTGCTGGTATTTCGGAAAAATAGGAATTTTTTTTTTTTTTTTTTGGTATACAAGCGCGAACGTGACGCGCAGTGTAACGCGGGTCGGAGAGGCAAATCTGAAAGCGTGACGTAACATCGACGACGAGACGCGTGTGCACTACGTAACGGTCCAATAATCGACGGTGAATTTTGCCGTAGCACGCCGCATTGTAATGGAAGAATGGCGCGCGCGATCTCTTGCGATTCGGTTCAATCGCCGATTGTGCCGATCGCGATGCACGCGTGACTCGGGCGCGCGACGCCCGATTAAACCGAGTCTTCTCTCTCTTGGTCCCTCTCTCTCTGCCTTCGTGCAAATTCCGTGCGCAAATCTCTCTTCTTCGCTTCAGGATACATTATCGATAAATCCTTTGGGCGTCCGAGAAAATATGGAGACTATCAGCCGCTCTCGAGTTTAAAAGGTTACGCCGGATAATCGTCAATTCTGAATTTCTTCGCTCTCTCCTCGTTCGATTTCACCTTTTTTTCCGCAACGATACATTTCTTAACGCCGCACGGAAACGATTCATTTTGATATCATTTCTCTCTGCTTCAAACGCACTCTTGTAACAAACGGACATTTGAGGGATCGAGGGTGATTTTCTCACAGAAAAAAATCGAAGGAGAGAGACACGATTCAATTGCGTTTACTGGCTCATCAATTTATAACAGTGTAGATAAATTTTATACTGCGTATTGATTTTGCATAACTTGGCCAAGTTTTATGTATTCTATTGCGTTAGGATCAATAAACAAGCAAAAATTGCTCGAGAATGTTTAATACGAAGGGGGATTGAAGTTTTTCGTAATGCATTTTTTTTTAAATAAATGACTGGTATTACGACGACACTTTGCGCCGTAAGAAAGAAAATATTGCCCTTTAAATTGCAACACATTTTTTTTCCGGAGGCTGTGATCGTGTTTGAAAACTCGATAGCCGAGTGACTTTACGACGTCGCACAATCCACTTCCTCGCTAAGTCGCGTCTCGCGAATGCCTCCGCGCGCGAGTAGAAAAATTTGAATGCAAATGACGTGTGGTGTAATTTACGACCGTATTGAAAAATACTAAATTTTTACGATCGCGCACGAGCCAACGGGCCGCATGTGTCTGGATTTCTGAAGTTTATGAGAGAGACGTTGTATTTCTTATTTATTGTGTGTTTTTTCAGTTTATTCTTAATATCTTAATGCCAAATAAATTTTATCAATATTTGGCTACACATACATTTATATTTAGTCGGAGAAAAATAATTTTAATTGTTTTCAAAGATTTTTTTAGAAGAAAAATTGTGATGATGAAATTGCGCTTTATTTGCTCGATCCAAGTCGCATAATTACGAACTGGTTATTCCGAAGTATGGAAAAGAAATTTAGTATTTCAATATTTTGAAGCACTTCACTGTTTTGCATCTGTAATAACACCGAGTTAATTAACGTCGAGATAATTTGCCGAGTTTATATTTTAGTTTCGATCTTAGCAAAGCGCCGGAGCTTTTGTGAAAGTACACCACTCCAGTACGATGTAGTGCCCAAGTTTTAGGGTTTGCGCGGTTTTTCCCTCTTTGATTGCACAATCCGCCTTCTCCCTTCCTCCCCTCCTTTCAAACACTTTCTGTGCGTTTCTCCGCGAGGAGTTGTGTCGGTGCGCGTTTCCGTTGCTGCTGGCAGCTCTCATTTTAGAACTGTGTTACCGAATTAGCGTCGACATCATCCCAACGTCTGCATATAATCATTTTAGCGGAACGATAATTTTCCGCGGTGAATATGTGACGGTTTATCATCTCATCTTCCACAGGGAAATTGCTGAAGCTCACGGTATATGGTACAACAGAAAGCGTCTGTTCGCATTGCACACAGCTCTAGCTAGTGTCGATTATTCTCTTGTTGCAATGCCCCTCCGAAAAACAAGTAATTTCGCTACCTTTACTCTGTCTATACGCAAGTTTTTTTTTTTTTTGACTAATAAACTAATGAAAATCTTTTTATAGATTTTGAAGAGAAAGAAATAGTAGTTTTAATTCGAAAAGACTTAATCACGCATCTTGAAAGAATTGTTTTCTTCTCTAGAGATGTAAGATGTATAATAGCGCGATATTACGTTTCTGTATTAAAATATACTGTTTCGCAAATTCCCGTAGCTTTTTCTTATTTCAGAAAGTTCGCAAGCGACATTCGCTCAAGCAACGTAAAAACTCGGAGGAAATTAGAATCTTTTAACTATTCCCGGTGTTCGTTGTGCGATAATTGATTTCGATACGAGTCGGCTTGGATCGTGCGCGGAATTTTCGGACGTCCCGTAGCGCGCGCTGCCAGATACGTACCGAACTCGGCTAATTGCGAGAGGAATAATTAATGCCTGCAAAAGCAACGAAACTCGGCTCCGTGAATACATATCGTGGATGTATCTGCAGCTACTGTTTTCTGTCGCACGTTGCTACGTGATATAATCTTATGCGAGATGACTAGGAATTAAGGTGTCTCTACGTTTTAGTTTTTTTGCTAGAAAAATGTATAACTTCGTATATTTTTTTTAAATTTAAACAATTTTATTCTGAAATTAAAGTTTCTGTTGTATGTTTTTGTTGTATGTTTAACGCTTAACGGGTTGTATTTGGAATATGTTTTTTTTGAGATTGGAAAAAAAGAGAGAGAAAGAGAAAGAGAGACAGTTAAAAAGTAAAATATCAAGCACTAGTGAATTATACGTGAAACGCGGTAGAGCTTTAAAAACTTACGCGACTAGTCGTTTTTATAAAACGTTTTATATAAAAAGTCGTTTACTTTGTCCGCAATGGAATCGTTCATATTCCATTTCAAATACACACAGTCGGATTTTTTCTTTTGCCTTGATAAAATCTCCACACACGCCACGAGCGTTTAATGACGAGGTTCGCTAACGCACAAATAACGTAAACAGATTTTGAAGATTAAAATTAGTGAATGTATAAGCGCAATTAAAACTTTTATTTTGCTTTTACGATGATTAGTTGCTATGTTTTTAATAGCGAAAAGAGATATCGAAGGAAATTGTGTTCTGCAAAAAGAGCGGAAAAGAATGCAATAAATATTTGGCCTGCGCAAATTCCGCTATGATTTTCGCGGATTCCGATTCGATCTAGAAATTTTATATATGTTATGGTCAAAGCCCGAAGCAAGGTGATCTTAGGATTGACTGATCACTGCGCGAAGCATGGTCAAAGCCTGAATAAAGATTTTTAGCATACTTTTCAATGTACGCTATTATCGCAATGACATATTATACATTAGGGTGGATTAGGTTTTGTACGGAAAGGGGGTGCAGGGCAGAGGCTCCGTGTACGATAGTATGTGATACAAAGGAAATATTTTATACGTCTCAAATGTCCATTCGCTTTGACCGTTGTTCCACGCATTGACCAGTCAATCCTAGGATCGCCCGTGCTTCGGGCTTTGACCATACACGAATCTATTCGAACTATTCAGCAATTAATTTTGCGAATTCGATCGGAGCGATCAAATAGATGTGAGTTATGTCTGTAATTGGAATTTAATCTGTAATTTGATCGCGCGCGCTCAAACACATCAGAACCGAGAGTCGTTCGACTATCGATCACGACGTAAGAAAATGCCAAACGTCTCGCACGACTTGAGTTATGTTTTACCTCGGCCGCACCGGCATTTATCTCGCGCGAGGACAATATCGGCGTGTCTTGAATCACGTACGACAGACACACGCGACGCGCGTAAATGCCCTTCTTACATCCGTCGTAATATCTCGCCGATCGCGCCTCGTTATCGCCGTTCTTAATAATTTCTTTTGCGTGACAAGCTAACAACTTGAAAAAGAAGAAAATCGATCGTTCAAAGCGGAAGAATTTTAATCGGACATATATTTTTCGATTTTTTTTTTTTGATTGAACGACGAAAAAAAAAAGATATTTTGTCTCAGAAATGGCATTTCGGTAATACAATAAAATTCACCTGTTTGTTTTAAGAAGTGAGGCAACTGACGAAGAGAGAGATAGATAGATAGTAAAATGAGGGAGAAAACGGAGTTCCGTAAACACTCTACCCTTTTGAGTAATCGGTTTATTTCGTTTGGATGCGTAATCCGCTACTCCGGAAAATGAATTTTAGAAATGAAATTTCGCATCTTCCCGCCCGGATATCGTTCGCCATGGACGAAATAATTAGACTTCCGTGAAATAATTGGATCGAAGTTTCTCTCCTAGCGGTCTCGAGTTCAATAACGAGATCAGGAAGATTATGGTATTTGTCAATCGTGCATAATATACTTGTTACAACTTATATAATTTAATATGTGGTTTTTAGAAAATAATTATCTTTTCATTAAAAATAAAATTTTAGAAAATATATTTTCTCGTAAATCTTTATGCTGCAATAAACGATTATGATAATTTTTATCAATTAGATGTACAGGAAGGACAATAAAGCGATGAATTATTCAAAGTGGGAAAAGAACACGCGAGAAGAAAAGTCGGTTCGCCTCGTTTCGTGTCATTTTCTTTGCTGCAGACACAGGTTCGCTCCGCGGTAATCGATTAAGACGTCATTCTCGTTAAATCGACGACACGGTTTCTCACAATTTTCTTTTTTTGTGCTTCCAGGAGTGGACCGATTACAAGCTGAAGTGGAATCCGGAGGATTACGGCGGTGTCGACACACTTCACGTGCCATCGGAACACATATGGTTACCTGACATTGTTCTTTACAACAAGTGAGTAAACGTCGTTCGATTACTTCGTCATATCGTACATCAGTAGTATGTGGGCAGTTATGGCGCGTCACAACAAACCTCCTCCACCTGGGTCCCCCATCCCAACTGGCGTCATTGCTCCACCAGTGTGGTTTTCCTCTCCCTTTTAGTCTAAGGATGTTTGGCCACGCCCACTGGAGGTAGAAATGTGACATAATTTATAACCCTATAAATTTTATAAATTTTTAAAAATTTGTATGTGTAAATTTTTTTTTTGAGAAATTTGTGTAAGAAGGGGAAGGAAAATTCGAGATCGTTGAGAAGGTTCGACAAAGTTACTGATTAAATAATAGTTACTGGTTAGGTTGACATCCTGACCGATACAGATGTGAACCTAACCGGTCAGATTTACATTTTGACCGGTCAGGCTCACATCCTGATTGGACTTACGTCGAAAAAATGTCGGGAACCTACATACATATTATTCAAAAAAAAAAAAAAAAAAAAAAAAAAGACAAGCATAAATCTTTCATATTCTATGTAAATTTTCTCGTGTTCGACGATTTCATGTCTTGCGAGTGGCTTCTCGTATCCTGCGAGTAACATCGTTCATCTTCTTCTTTCTCCGCGAACCGACCGTACCTTATAGGATTTCGACGCAAAGTGCAAAGGAACATATCCACGTAAAGCCGCGCGCAGGAATATTCCTCACGAAGGAAACGGCACGTTCTTTACTGGTCATTTCTAAAAATCCATGCCTGCGGAAACGAGCGCGCGCGCAGCGTCTTTTTCTTTTTCTTTTCGCCGCGCGGTGTCTAGCATTGAGAAATAGGATGTGCTCTATAGCCCGCCGAGGACACTTTTACGAGAAGGCGTAGAAGCTCTCTCTCGCCAGTGAGAGAGGTCGAGACTCGTTTGTCTGGCGGCGATGGCGCGTCCATTCCTGCCGCCGCATCCTCGTATTTCGCGCTCCGATGATTCTTGCATGCACCTAACGTTCTTGCATTCAGGTAATCGTGCGGAAAGAAGAAGTACATCTTGAATCTGCGATTCGAATTGGGATCGATAGCGACGTGAAATTTCGACGTTACTTGGACGGAAGAAAAAATTAAGTAATTGCCGTTTAACGGTAAAAGTAAAATAACAAAGAGATAATAAATCGCAATTACGAGGCAGTTGAACTAAGCGAGAGGTCGGTTGACATACTGATTATGATGAGTGCGGTATAAAGGGAGATACATTTTAGAGCGAATATTGCGGCGCTTGATATCGTCGACGTTTGTGACCGCGAATTTCATCCGTCGCGAGTCTTCAGCGTGCACATAGTACTCAGACACGATGACGTGATGCGTAATATGCGGTCAGCTAAGCCGCAAATTACATAAGTCCACGCAAATTACGAAACCATTAATCCGAAACAGGTCGAAATTAATTACCCGTGTTCGCTGATCTAGTGTTTTGTCTCCGGTGCGGTGCGTCACCCGCGTGATGTTGTAAACGCTCGCGCTGTTTTTTTTTTTTTTTTTCTAACTTCTAAAAACTACTTTTTTTACGAATTTCCAATTTCCTTGAAATTTATCGGAAATAAAATTCAGTGGTGGAAGAAGAACGCTTCGCAAAGTATTGACGGCGCTCTCGTGATTCTTCGGTAAACAGTGATTTCTGGTATCTATTTCGCGAACAATTGGATGTCGAGGGAAGGGCGAAGGCAATCTCGTCTAAGGCGTCGCGGGAAGGTATATCAAATAAACCGAACTTAAGCCGCACTATTAAGCTCCACTCGAGCGCGCGACGTTCAATCCGCGCCATTCTCATTTCCATCGGAGCTTTGAGGCGCGCGTCCTCCCTGCGTGAACCTTCGTTCACCTTCGGCATCTCTTGCTTCGCGCGACAAGACACTCCTTCTATACGTACGACGCTGATACATTATGTAAAACTCAACCTGACGTGCCAAGACGACGACAACGCCGCTTGCATTCCCCGGCCTCTGACGCGGTATATATTTTCCCTTATTTTTCGCCGGTCCCGCGTAAAGTGCACTCTGAAGTGTGCCAGCATCGCGCGGTCTGATAACAATAAAAAGAAAAAAGTAATAAACTAAATTGGCTGCGCGCGAAATATAACAGAAAAAAATTAGCCACGCTAAAAAAAACGGGTTATTAATTTATACATACAACGGAAACGCAACAATTAAAAATTTTTTGAAAAGCCTAATAAGTAACCGACACTACAAACTTCACAGAGTAATTTTATTAACAATTTATAAAAAACATTCATACATGTCGACGTTTATTTTATTTTAGTTCCTGTTTTGCTGAAAAAATTTACAAGGATTTTAACGTCGACAAAAAATATCTCGCGCAGTTGCTTTTAATGAGAGAAAAGTTATGATTCTTTTGTTGTTAGAGACGATTATATCAACAAAGAATTAAAATAAAAAATCGATATCGATTAATAAATAACTTTGTGCACGTTATTGATTAAACTTTAATGTTTCGCTGCATCAGCGACTTAAGTAACCGTCTATATGTACGAGAAGGGCCGGTGGAATGGCGGCCAAAGGGTTGCTCAGGCACAACGACCCTGGTGCATAGGTACGCGCGCACCATCCCGTGCTGCAAAATGCGGAGTTAAAATATGCAAGAAACGTACGCGAGGGCGAATCTCGTTACTCCATTATCACCGGATTACTGCACCTGCAGCTCATCCCAGACCACAGTACGGTAATTCATTCCGGTCGCCCCGCGGGATGGTCGAGCGCGACCTGGAAACAAAGCAACCGGCCCTCTCTTTACATTAACTTACATGCGCGCATAAGAAAAGCGATCGCGTTAATACGCAATTGTTCCTTCGAACGATTTCGTAGTGAAATAATAGAGGATGGAAACTGGATTCTTCGGAAATAAAGTTAAAACAGAAAGCTCTCTCAGTGAGCGATAAATTGCGCACGTTGTGCTCGAACGCGCTTCTGCCGTTATTTATAACGCTTAATCCGCTTCCCTCGCCGAGAGATGCTTCGCATTCCGCGCGTGTCAACTACGAGCTTCCGCCATAACACGCTATCAATTGCGGGGATCAGTCTGTCTCGCGTGGACGCCACGTCGTGAGCGAGCCGAGATCTACGACAATAGAAGGGCTTTTCCCCCGCAGCGATAGCCAGACGTCACGGGATCGGAGCGGCGAAAGGGAGAGGGATGTAAGTAATATTGTCCATAAAGGGTGCGTCAGCGTGGAAAATGCGCTTGCAACCCGGTTCGAGACGCGAATATACCGAGCCTTACCTCGTCCTCGGGAGGGACAAACTACCGGGTAAGAAGACGCCGATGGTCCGGACAGGTATGCTCGTTCTAGAGTAAGCCGCGGGAAAAGATTATCGTGGACTTCGCCAGAATGGCCGGCGATCCACAATGCCAGCCGACGTCGTCTCGCTCTTCGACGTGAGAGCACTGAACACTCGCGCGCGCGTAGCTCCGTGAAAGTGATTCCCGTAGAGAAACGGTGGATACACTGTGGCGTCGAAATGGGTATCATATTTTTCCGCTCACGAGAGACCGACCTTCTGCGAAGAGCAGCACTTCCCGCGACGTTTCTCCGTCGCGGTTATAAATAAGCGTATTCTAAGAAGATCGTTTCTGCGCCGTCAGTCGCAGGACATTGAACCGGAATGAAATCCCGTTATTTTACAATGTATATTTCTTAGGAAATTGCAAGATCGTCTTGTTTCAATTAATCAAGTCCTGATATAATTAGTTGAACAAATGGAATAAATAAAGTTAATTAATGTGTACCGCGCCAAGTTAATTCGATCGTAACGAAGCAAATGGCGGAACGGCGAAAGAACGACGTCGATTTTCATTGATGTCGCCGCGCAAGTTCTCGCAGAATAGAGTTTTTTTTCATGAAAACTCTCATCCGGCCTCGTCCACGAAGTCGAGAAAACAAATGAAAAAGACGACGATGTTATCGTTAAGATTTGCGACCAGACGATGCAGTCTCTTCTCGTCGCGGCTCGAAGCCGTCGCGTCTGATTCGCGGAAGGTTTTACTACTTGCGCAGAGTTTCCCAGATTTACATGACGTGGCCGCGCGCAAGAAGCGCGCCATAAAGCACGTCGAACGAAAAACGTGATTAATTGAGTCTTCGAACTTTCTTTACATAACTCCCGCAGAACGTATCCGCCATTTCTTACGATGGTCGGCAACGTCCTCTTTGTCTTCAAACGGCGAAGTACAAAACTTATGGACACGGCCCTGGAACACTGTAATTTTATTCTCCTCCTTCTTTTTTTTTTTTTTTTAAAGACATTATCTTGGTTTTATATAGAACAATGAAAAACTTTATAATGCAAAAATATTATGCGCGCGTATATGAATTGTTATTTATACTTTCTTTGTGTTTACGATAAACTTTTATGAAGTAAAATCTTATTTACTGTTAATTTATTGCACGGAAATTTCTATGAGAACAACTCGCAATTAAAGGACGTGTCTGATTTGCGCTTCGTTTAAGCGAACGGTTATCTTTTGTTGACTGACAGCGGGATAATGCTGTAGCATCCGAGATTATGTAACGCTCCCCGTAACAACGGGGAAACGCGTATTTCACCGAGAAACTATAATATATTCTCTTGAGAGAGAGAGAGAGCAAAAGCTTGAAGCGCGCGTCTCGCAACAAGTCGCGATCAAAATTGTTTCCTTTTGATACGAATTGTTGTTCTGTATTATCAACCAGAGCAAATTATTGTTACGGTTGTTGTTGAATTCTGCTACTATAGCGCATCGTAAACGCTGATTTTCAACTCATGAAGCGTTTAGCACGGCTAATTTGCGGAGGTTAACGCAGGTGATGTTCTACACATGGGCTAATTTTCGGCGTTTCCCGTCCGGCTTTACCGGAATTATGACAGCTGCTTTCACTATTCATGAAGATAACCGTTCGACCGACTCGTAATTGGAGACTACACGGCCGATGGAGAATGCATTGTGCGATCGATTCTTGGAGAATTACCGCTAAATACGCGTCCCATCTTGTGTGTTCAAAATTGTGCCGAATGTATATACGAGGAAAACGTACAACAAATCAATTAACAGTAAATAAAAATTAATACAGTAATAAAAATACGATTACGTTGCAAATTTTGAGAGAACAAATTTACTTTTTACGAAACAACATAAAGTAAACTACAAAATTATATTTGACGTAAAACTCTATAAAATTATTTGATGAATTATATTGGGTGTAAAAATGTTTAAAATTTAGTTTAAAAAAAATCTATTTCTATTTTTGTCTTTTCTATTTGTCTATAAACGTAAAATAAGAGAATTCTGTTTTGAAAATTTGCCTCCGATATCAAATCGCATCGAATTGGGAAATCGGTCTTATGTATATTCCACGAGTCGTCGCGCAATCTGCATACGCTGCACGTGTATGCAGACTGTGTCGTAACAGTTACGGTGGGCTGCCCTTATTTTTAGCTCGCGCCGCACTCTATACAGAGTTTGATAACAGAAATATAATTATCAGATGACCACAAAGTGCAGGAGACCTACATTAACACGCAGAGAGAAGCCTGTGTAACGGGATTCGCAGACGCGAGAACTTTATCCGATATGCAGCTTTTGTCGCGAACAAACGTTTCGCGAGAACCACTTCGCTAAACGTTAAACGTGCAAACACGCTTTTCTATTGTGCTCGAATCACCACGGATTTCTCTAATGCCTTAACCCCTTTAACACCGAGTCGTTATTAAAAGAGAATTATTGATTTTGATAAGAGCGTATATATTTTTTTTATTATTATTGACATTTTTTAAGCACGATTTTTATTATTTGTGACCAGTCACAGAGACACAAATCTTGACATCAGATATTAATGATAAATGACTTTGATAATACTATCGATTCTTCGCGAAATTGCCCGAGTAGCAACCCTTTTCGAGAGTTTCATCTCTCCCGAATAAAAAAGATATACCACCTGTCTTGTACGTACCAATACATATCCGCGCGATGTTACACCGTAGCAGCTCGAAGCTATGAATTATTTCGCCGATCGACAATTTATATGTCAAAGAACGCGTCTGTCCCGTCCCGACTTCGTCCCGTAGAAGATATTGCGGTCGTTCGGCGGGAATAATATCGTCACGTGTGCGAAAGACGAGACGGCGGATGAAAAATTCACGAATTGGCGCGAAACGGGCACGAAATGAATCGACACACGACGAGAAAGAGAAAGAGAGAGAACTCGCAAGCAATAACCGTCGGCCGAACTAATAAGAACGCTAGGGCCGACCGATTCCGGGGTGCACACCCGCCCCGGGAAAATAGTGCAACAAGTGCAGGTCGGCGGCAGCGACAGCTGCGACAGTTTTCAGCCGTAGCGCAGCCGCGCACACCCTTGCTCATATTATATTAGAAAATCCGTATCCGCATTATCTCGGCGAGTTTATTCCGACCGAGTTCTATTTCCTTAGGCCCTTGGTACAATAATATCGCTGGTGTATGCCTTCACGCGCGCTCGTTCCCCTCGTTTATTCAGCGGATTGTCTTATCTCGCTCGGTGGCGCGAGTTCGATCTCTCGTAATGTTTCGTGTTGATTTCGCACACGGTGCGCGAAACAACAGCGTCTATGAACGTGTTCAATTCTGGGCTAGATCGCGTCGAGAACGGCCCGAGCGAATTAGTTTTCCCCTCCAGAGAGGAAATTGGAAGAATACGATACCGGAATGTTAAACACAGAGGTGTTGTCAAAATTGTCGTTTCAGTTTCGAAACAAATGTCTAAAAGCGAATCGTGTTTGTCGGTGCGGATTCACAGAGAGAAAGAGAGAGAGAGAGAAAGATAGAGGGAGAATTAATTCGCAGAAAAATTTGTATAGGAAAAAAGATAGTTTTTTTTTGCGGTGTGTGACAGATAGTTACAGCTGTTCCGTGTTCAATGTACGCACCGAAGCGTGCATCGCTTTGTCAGATTTTCACACAGTAACATTTGAAGCGTCGCTTTGCTTTATTCGGAGTATCGATTGGGTGTGTTGTTTCTATTGGCTTACATATGGCAAGAAGCTTTTAACTTTCTGTCGTGACGTTGCAGTTTCGCTGCACTTTGCGTTTCGTTATAAAGCACGTGTGCCTCGCGACACACGGGCAATCCAAAAAGCGATTCTATCTGCGGCAGCGGAGATAGGCGAGATTTATGCTTCACATAAGACACACGGTCTCTCGCGGAACTGAGTGGAATTAATCTGGAAACATTTTTTTTCCCCAACGCGCAGTAGTAGTTTCGGAGATAATCGCGCGGAAAGATTAAAAGCGAGACGGTCTGTGTATGAATATATTAACGTCGCTGTGAGAGTTATATTATCCGGATTATTTAATGGCAAAATATTATTTTCTTGCTTTCAGTGCCGACGGTAATTACGAGGTAACCATCATGACGAAGGCGATTTTGCACTACACCGGGAAAGTCGTGTGGAAGCCACCGGCGATCTATAAATCATTTTGCGAGATCGACGTGGAATATTTCCCTTTCGACCAGCAGACTTGCGTTATGAAATTTGGTTCGTGGACTTACGACGGTTACACGGTAAGTATATTTACATTGATAAAAAATTTTCTACTGTTTTATATGTAATTTGTACGTGAAGAGATCGTAAGAGAATTACGTGTCACACAAATAGAAGAAGACGAGCAAAAATTGTAATAAAAGGGTTTTACGTGTACGTGCAGCCACAAGGTTGAGTGTGTGTACAGTTCGAATAATTCTGCAACAATTTGTAAAAGTGTTTCGTCGAACAGCTTTTTAATAAATACAAAAAGCTTTCCGAGAGAGAGAGAATTTCAACGTGTAAAACGGAATAGAATTTGAAGAGAACATTTCAAGCCAATTTATTGCATACCTGCGAACTTTAATAAAACGAATGTCGTACATATCTTTTCGAGGAGTTTTTTTTTTCTACAACATACTTTGACCGCGAAAAATTGTCTTTTATGAAATTATGTCTCGCGTGGAGGTCGAACATACGAGAGAAATAATTCAGGTAACGTTACATAAATTCAAACACACGCACATACATTTTCGTTAAATTAAATTCAAACTTTAAAAAACACAACGAGATTTCGCGGTTCTCATTATCATATAAATTTTGTATATAAAAAATTTATGCGCGTATAAAAAATTCATAAGTACGCGAAAATATCAAAGTTTAAATACGTAGTATTCTCATTATTATGCGTGTGCTGTGCGTAGTGTAAATCAGCGCGAATTAATCTGAGCAACGATTGTTTGACACACATTTCAGTTGTTGTTTCATATATCGCGGATTAAATTACATTACATCCTTCAGTTTGTTTATTTTTAAATTTTTCTCTCTCTTTCTCTTTCTCGCGCGCGCGGTATATATCTATTTTCGCGCTAATTTTATCAGATTCACGTATAATAAAAGCAGCGGCGTGATGTCAATGAAATGTCACGATTACAAACACGCGCGCGGCGCCTGTTTGTCTCGTTCGTCGCGAGTTTTCTTTCATGCTCGGAACGACAGTTAAGCTTCCACCGCGCGGCGCGTCGGATATATTCGTCACTGACAAATCCGCCTGTCTGTGAGAGTTTTACCGCTGTACAGCGCAGTTGCGGATATAAATCCTACGTCTGCGAGGGGGAGTAAGCTATTTCGACAGAAAAGCTCTCTCGTCCGCCGCTAGCCACTTCGAAAACACAGCGCTGCCGGTAATCAACCTCGAATCCACCTTGCGCAGATAGCTTTTCGTTTCCGTTGCTTCGATTTCAATTTTCCCATTGGCATATCTCGGAAATCTTTCGCGGAAAAGACGTCGAAGATGATCCACGTGGTCTAAGATAAAGTTAAAGTCGAAAGATTTAACTCTTTCAAGCTCTATCGCGATATCAGCAACGAAAAGAGTGTCGACATCAGTGGATTGGTATATTAATTTAATTCGCAAAAAGAGATTTTAACAGAAAGTATCACGTGATAAAGAATAAACGATTATAAATTTTTGAGAGAATACTAGCCGCTAGTAATCTCTTTTTCTCATGGTTCGTAACTTTATTTCACTTAACGGAGGGCTGAATGTTTAATGGCGCCAAAGAAAGTTGAAATAGGTCGTCACGTTATTAAAAGTCGATTTCTTCCGTAACTTAAATTAAAACAGAAAGCCTTGATTTCTCAGGGGGAAGAAGAGAGGGGGTAGAATTGAAAAAGCCGAGAGGGAAACGGAATCCGGTTTAAAGCGGCGCGGCGAGAAAATGCGCGGGGAAGTAAGGCGCATTGAATGAGCAATGATCGTCCGTTGAGCTATCGACAGATCTCAGAAGTGGCCCAGGGAGGATCAGCCGTCGAAACTCCAATGGCGCGCGGTCGCGATTTTGCTCTTCAGACTTTATTCCGATTCCATGATCCGCAGACTTCAAGCGATAGCCAAGAACCTATCCTGGCGCAGCCATTAGAGATATCCAATTTCTTCCATTCGCTCTTCTTCCGTTTCTTTCCTTTCCGTTTTTCTCTCACTCTTTCTCTCTCTCTCGCTCTTTTTTTTTTTTAAAACAATCGCGTATTTCACGAATCGATTGGGAGCGGTGGATAAAATGGATTTGGACGAGACTAGCGACGCGAAAGTCTCTCTCTCGCAGCGTGGAAATATAAGCTGTAGCTTCTTCGAAATCAGATTTTTAAATGGGGGAAAAAAATTATAGATTGTGAAATATTTTGTTCAAATAAAATTTACACGCAATTTAATGTTCATCAGTTAAACGTAATATAATATAACCGAATATCATTTGTGACACATTGTAAGGGAAATTAATGTGTACGTAACACGCGTTAATATAAGTGATAAATTGTGGCGCACGTAGATTAGCGTTTACACCCCGCTTACATGTGTATAGGACCATACCGTGTGTTTGTGTTACTGTGGGGAAACTCCTTCAATGGAGCGCCGATTATCCGAAGTATCTATTAGGCAGGCGGGCCGGGATAATAAATCTTTGAGCACCGTCTAATTGTCCTCCGACTGTCTTTGTGCGTAATTGTGTTTACTTATTCGCCTCTCGGTGTGTTCCGATTATATAGTATCTCGAATGGTAAACAGTCGAAGATAAGAATATCTTCTCTTTAGACGGCGGCGAAGTAAAATAACAATTTGGATTTAACTACTGTAGTTTTGGAATTAAATTCCGGAAATCGCTTCAACGATGCGCACTTTGAAAGTCGGGGGATTCGTTCCGAAGATTAGTTGGATTAAAGCTCGAGATGGATTACTATATCGCGAGAAGGAGGATGCAGTGGATTACGCCAGTGCGGTTTAAGTGAATATAGTTCTATACGCGCTCTATATATTACCGTTTCTTTGCCTCGGATAATAGTGATCTAAATTTATTATTTATATATAATATTACAATATACAATGTATATTATAAATGTTATTATATATTAAAATATAGAACGCCCGTCGCAAGATACGAATATAAAGTGATAAAAGAAATGTTTGATTCCTGTTTTGCTCGATATTGACTTTTTCATTTTAATTTTTGTTTATTATTATTATGTAATTTATTAGAACGGCGGAAATAAAAAATAAAAAAAAGAAGAACGGAGGTAAAATATTCCTGTGGAATAAACACGGCAATATTTTGGGAATAAAAAGTTTTATTTGATTCGTGTGCGTTGTACGACGATTTATCACAAAAGTTAACAAATTATGTTTTTATTTTCTAAAGCTACGTAACTCATCCAGTAACGACCTTTGACGTTAAAATAGACGAATGTACCGACAAATTTAGACAAATGCAATTTCTGCTCGTCTCGAATTGTATACGTGACACAAACGCCGTCACGTTGATAACAAAATACCGATATCCGATTCCATTCGACTGACGACACACCGTTCGGTGGTTGTCGTGTTCGCAGGTCGACCTGCGGCATATCGCGCAGACCGAGGACTCGAACGTAATCGACGTCGGGATCGACCTAACCGACTATTATATTTCTGTCGAGTGGGACATCATGAAAGTGCCTGCACGTAGGAACGAGGCGTTTTACATATGCTGCGAGGAGCCTTACCCAGACATCATCTTCAACATAACCCTGCGCCGCAAGACCCTTTTCTACACGGTGAATCTCATAATACCGTGCGTGGGCATATCGTTCCTGTCGGTGTTGGTGTTCTACCTGCCGAGCGACAGCGGCGAGAAGGTCTCCCTGTCGATCTCGATACTCCTCTCGTTGACGGTGTTCTTCCTGCTGCTGGCCGAAATAATACCGCCCACGTCGCTCACGGTGCCGCTCCTCGGCATGTACTTGCTGTTCACGATGGTGCTGGTGACGCTCTCGGTCATTCTCACGATCGCCGTGCTGAACGTGAGCTTCCGCTCGCCCGTCACCCACCACATGGCCAAGTGGGTGCGAGTGGTGTTCATCGATTTCCTGCCGCCTTACCTCCTGATCCAGCGGCCGAAGAAGGACGACGACGACGAGGAGGACAAGGGAAAGAACGGCAACGGGAACGCCGGTGACGTCGACGTCAACGGCGCCGAGGATTACGACGAAGACGATGTCGAGGCGGCGAACGGGAAGCCGCCAGAGGGCATCCTCACCGATGTGTTCCATGTTCCAGAGACTGATAAATACGAGCCGTATTACGGCACGAGGTTCAGCGGGGAGTACGAACTGCCGCCGCAGCCGCCACCGCCGGCGACGAGGTGCGAGTTCGGCGCCGTCGCGCCGCGCTTCGAGGAGCCGCTACCCTCGCTGCCACTGCCGGGGGCGGATGACGACCTCTTCGGCCCGGCCAGCCCCGGGTACGGTGCCCACGAGGACATCAGCCCCACCTTCGAGAAGCCGCTGGTACGCCAGATCGAGAAGACCATCGAGGACGCTCGCTTCATCGCCCAACACGCCAAAAACAAGGACAAGTTTGAGAGCGTGAGTAGCCTCCTGTATACATGTTCTTTGAGAATTTGCGATCGAGTTCGACGAGATCTGTTGTTTTTTTCTGTCTTTCTACAAAAACTTCTCGAAAGACACTTTTTTTCTGTGTCTTAGATTACTTTTTTACTTCGCAATATATTATACTATTATTATTAGCATTGCAACTTGTGGGGAAGGATGTTCGTAAGAGAGAGAATTTGTGATTATTACTTTTTTCAGAAGTTCTTTCGAATATTTCTTCTCTTTAAAACTGAGCTACTTGCGGAAAACCATCGCCGAAAGTCATTAACTCAGATGAAAGTTCTCGCGGATGTATACACGCCGTCTCGGGAGACATGAGTAACAGTTCGCTCGATTCATGTCCTATCGCCCTTTAAAGAGAATGTGACGTCTGACCTTAAAAGCAAATGACCACTTTTTTTTCACGTAACTTTTAAAGCGCGCGAGGAAGGTAAACACATTCGATATGAAAGTCTGTAACAAACTTGCGCTTTAAATATCAATCTTCTTTAAATATTAGACGTTTTTCTCACAGTAAAAAACTTCGAAAATTTTTTTTCATATTTTTTTCATATTTTTAAATAAATTTTTCGCGTCGACGGTTTAGCGACGAAGTTTAGTTATTCCATTTGCAATATTGTAGTTTGCAAATTGTCACAAAGTGTTAGGATACGGTTGAAATGTCAGGTATGCGATTCGAAAATGTCGTTCTATGTCGCGCAAACAATGATTTATATATCGCGGAGTTTAATATCATTGAGGGAAAAGATTATTGCGCGTTTTATTTCCCGGCATTCCGGAACGCAATGGCAGTCGTGGTTTCTGATCGTAATATACGTGTCAGCACAGTAGGCGGACGACAATAATGCCGCATGTATCACACATAATCGTTTTTGTAATTTCGCGCACGCAGCGCGATGAAATATCCTTCACTATCCGGAAGTACGTAAGAGGATTATTGCCGCGCTTTCATGAAGAATAAACGGACAATAAATTGCATGCGCATTTATTTATTTATTTATTACGAAATATTACTATACTGTGTGTATAGATTTACATTCTTCTATGTTATAAATTAGGCAAACCGCGCGAACAATACCTTTTGAAGATATCGAAGTTTATAGCGTCGCTATACTGCGTTCCCTGACTGAAACGCGCGCGAGTATATACTCCTGAGATTTAGAAATCTCCTTCATAAAATCGAAGAAACACCAACTCCGCCGGGTCTCGACGATAGACATAATCCGTGGACAACAACAACCATGAAATAACGGTGCCAGAAATATCGAGAGAACTGAATTTAAACAAATGGAGAGATTTTCTCGTTTCGGTTTTATCTCCCTCTCTCTCTCGCGCGCGCATTTTTGTATTTCGCTCGCGCATTCACTACTCCATTCTTTTAAGGACGCAATATAAAAAATAAAAGAATGTGAGAGGAAGAGATATTTCTATTTAGATTGACGCGATGTACGCTTTGCCGAAATAAAGCTTTACACTTTTGCCGCTTTTTGAACAACAAACAAAATATTTAACCTACGATTTGCACAGAGCCGTTTCTCTCTCTCGTTTTCCCTTGCAAAATTGACAAAAAGTGGATTCGCGAAATTTTTTGTTTCCCGCGTATGTAATTCAAAACAAATATTTTCACTACTCGAAAAACAACCGCGTTATTTCAATTAATCAATCTTTTATTTCACATAGTGTATATAGTAGAAAATATATTTATATTATTTTATTGCATTAATAAATATTAAATTTAGATATTTGTGTAGATATTTTATTTAATTGAAAGTCGATTGTAGCGAAATCAGTGGAAGAAAATATTTGTTTTTGTTTTACGCTTGTGTGTATTGCAGAAAGTTTTGTTTTTTGTACTTGAAAAATTTATTAATATCGTGATATATGTGACCTGTCAAGCGGACAGGGGCCACAAGTCGGAAAGTAACTTTTCGAGAAAAAGGCAAAAATGTGATTTCAAGTCGAAA
>QVOA01012142.1:0-25456 GCA_014825685.1 Pseudomyrmex cubaensis | reverse complement strand
GAACGGTTAGTAATCGTTTTACGATTATTGCTTGTCATTGGCATATACTTTCATATTTGCAATAGAATTAGAGGTCAATCACAAAGCACTGAATTCGGCCCTGTTTATATCAACTCTATTGGAAGTGATTTAAATATTCCATAATATGCAACGTAGTATGCATAAGGCCAATTAAGTTAGTTAGTTTTTTGCCAAAATTCCAGACGTATAAAAACAAACAAGAAAAACAAGTTGTTTCTCTCTCTCTCCTTAGGATTCTTCCTTCTTTCCGCGACACATTGTCTTCTATAAATACGGTTCTCGTTAGCATAATTATGCGTCCGGACAATCAGGTTGGAATGTTTCTCGGTGGCGGGCAGACGGCGATGTCAATTCAGGTCAAATGACGTTCTCTAGCGGGATGACACACGCGCGATAAGAGAGCAATACGTGAGTTGCACGTGTAACTCGAAATCATCGAGAAGAATTAAAAAAAAAAAGAAGAAAAAAAGAGAAACATGAGGAAAGAATGATCTTACAAGCGAACGTGCGCGAATCACGTAACGACATTACAATGTGCTTACACACCTAGTCATATTTTCGCGTCGTAACACTTATTCACGACTTAGCGCAATATATATCCTGACAGTCAATATACTTATGTCGCTCGCGGAGATCTAGATCCGTAAAGATAATTAGCTCGAGCAGTGCAGGAGAATAATCTGTCTTCCATATTCCCTTATGCTTACACATTATAAACACATATATATACACGTGTATATATATATACACACAACATATATACGTATGTATCTTTGTGCGCGCGCCACGTATTTCTTATTCGATAATTTACTGGCGCGATCAAGGCGCGATTTCCGGCTCGACTTCGCGAGGTGCTATTTACTAGCGACAGCGCACGCGAAATGCACGATGTCGGATTTTTCTGTGTTCCGCGTATATATAATTATCATTAAGAGTTCTCCGCGGAATAATTTATTTTTCCGAAAGAATAAAAATCAAGCGATGTGTTTGTGTTTATCGTAAATATTCTCGCCGCGGCACAGAGAGAGAAACAGATGAATTAGATTGATTAGTCGGCGCGAATATTGACACTTTCTCGCGAATACTCTTTCAAGCTCGCTCAATGTAACTTGATTTGTTCTTGCGTAAATTCAGACACGTAATAACTCGCGATTTGTAAGCGGAATGACGACAATGTTGAAGAAAAAAAAAAAGGAAAAAACTTATGCCGCGTCTTGCATTTTTCCATTTCCTGATCGCCAATTCGCCGCTCAGCAGTCGATCGCCGCGCACGCGGAAAGTGCGATATCGCATTGCATACGGCGGGGAACACTGCACATTGCGTCGATTGCATTCGTGCGAGTCCTGTGTAACACTTTCTAGAACCATCGATGATATTACTCGGGAACGCCGTTACGCCCGCGAAATAAACAAAATTTCGAAACTATTTCCCAGTCGCCCGTTAATTAGAAGAAATTTTAAAAATTGCTTATATTCCTTACAAAACAATTTCGCAATTCTTATTTGCGTGTATGTGACTTTTCGATATGCTTAATTGCACGGAGGAAAATTCAAGCAATCTCAGATTACACACGCACACGCGCGCGAGCGCGTGTATCGCGTACAAACGAGCTATGTGCGTAACGCGAGACCGAAGCCATTGCTATTCGAGGCTCGCCACAGGAAACGGAGGTTCTCCATTATTCGAAGACGTTATATTCGAATGCACCAGGATCGCGCGCGAAACAAAAGATTTTTCTACTCGTGATGAACTTCCGTACGATGAACTTTTTTTCCGTTTTTATTTTTATTACAACTTGTCACATAAAAAAAACTACATAAAAATAAAAAAAAACTAGTTTCTTTTCACTGCTCCCGCCCACTGTCTCCTCCGTTTTTTAATATAACTAACGACATTTGATCTACTCGATTTGTTGCGCTTCGATTAGCGAAGACAGCGTCGATTTTCGTACCTTAACGTGTAAAACGACAACTTTTCCAACAAGCGCGGTATGCATCGGTGATGATAAGAAGAGGCGTTTCATTCAATGATCGGAAAGATGAATGAGCGGAGGATACGTGGGAAAATTCATTCACCAGGTCGTCGCTTCTGAAATAAACAATCGCGCGAAAATTTCCACGCATTTTTGTTACCTTTCAGTTTCTTGTTTTCCTGTACAGTTTATTTATATCAATGATATGCGCGCGATATGCCTGCGTGTCAATGGTATAACAAATTGCAAACGATATCCGAATCTGTAAAAGTAACCAACGAACTCGGGCGCGACAAGTTTGCAACCGGTTCGCGAAAAATGACGCGAATGTCCGGGACGCGTGTTACATATGCAATAAGTGGCCCGATATATCGACAGACGTGTGAAAGTCGAGCGACACTACCTACCAGCGCGGTCTTCGATCATTCGATTTGCTTTAATTAACAAGAAGCTCGTGAAATCGATCGCTTTTATATGCGCGCGATTAACTTACTTTGCGACAAACTGCACAGGAGGAAGAAAATTATTACAACTGCGCTCTCTCTTTCTCTCTCTCTGTCTCTGTCCACAGACACTCCCTTTCGTCGGAATGTTCTTCGTGTCGCGGCTATCATTGTTCTCTCTCTCTCTCTCTCTCTCTCTCTCTCTCTCTCTCTCTCTCTCTCTCTCTCTCTCTCTCTCTTTCGCGAGTTAATTTAGTTAAACTCGGAATGTGTCGCAAAAATGCAGAAGAAATACACCCACGGCGATTTCTTCTTACGGTAGCCTACCTGGTTTGCACCAAGAGAAAGAGAGAAGGAAAGCACATGTGGCATACACGTGGTGTGCCGTGCACGTGGTAAAGGAGAACTTTCATTGTAATTCGTATTTTTGTTGCGTTCGCATAATTCTCTCCGAAAACACACACCGGCGACTCGTTGCTCTACAAAAGAGCGAACTCCTTCTTTTATAACCGCGTGTCAACGCGCGGGCCGTGCAAATAGGTTCTCAGGAAACAGCGTGGAAACAACTGTGCCTACTGTGTCGACGATGACGAAACTTTTTATCCCAATATCGCGTAAAAGAGAATCGTTAAAACGTACGTACATATGTCGCGCAAAACGCGCCGCGAAAACACCGCGAAGTGATAATAAAAGTGCGTGTAATTTAATTCCATCTCGAGATAATAAAATGATTGATAGGTTTTTAAGCGTCGACCCCCCTCCGCGTGAGACGAGAGGAAGTTGAGAGAAAAGCGGAGTGGCGCGGCTCAAACAATCGAAGTTGCACGCGCGAAAGATATATATCGCGAGAAGGATATTAGCGAAATGATCTTCCTTTTGAAACTATCGATTCCACGGCGTCGCACATATTTCGCTCTTAATGATGCAGCGCGCGCTCCACAATAAAAATTTGCATAGAACAGGATCTTATTGTTCGCGCGAACTCCGCTAAGAAAAGAATCCCACAGACGGTGTGTGTTCGTTCTAACGTATATTGTGAGCGACTTGGAAATCTGAGAAATATTTAAATTACGCGAAAAAAAAAAAAAAAAAAGAAAAACTACGTTTCTTTATGCAGAATAAAACTTTTACTTTCTTCTCTCGTGACTCTGAGACTTACCTCAGGAATTTCGATCTCTTATTTTATTCTCACTATACGCCTGATGTGATCTAATCCGCGGATTAACGTATCTAATCTAACGGACTAACTTATCTAACAACGATTTATCTGCAGACTAATGCATCCATCATTAATATCTCTAAAAGCTCTGAAAGGGAAGGGATTAGATTTACTTATCAACAAACAGCGGCTTATCTTCTCGCCAGTCGGAAGCATTATAACAATACGTCGTGCAAAGTAATTGGTCATGTCACACTTAAGTTACATTCTTGTAAGCGAGATATTTGTAAGAAATAAATCTTTTTTCTTTTTTTAAACAAATATCGGTAACAATTCTTACGTTTTCAAGAAAACTGTGACTAATAAAAAACTTGATTTTCATTAGTCACTAAATTTTTTCTTTTTTTTTTTTTTGTTTAATAATTTATTTCCATTCTTTTTAAACGCAATCTGTTATTACGGTCGATAACAGTCTAAAGAGTTTCTGAAATGAACCGGAAAGAAAATCGCATTATAAGAAACGCACTATTTAGCGAACATAATCTTAATTTATGAAGGATCGAAATTTCATTTAGGACGTGCGTGATATGTGAAAATCTTACATAGTAATGTAATAATAATATTAGCGCTGGGGAGCGATTAGACAGATATGCGAGAAAAATGACTTGGAATTCCGCTTGAAAGGCGTAAAAAAACAACGCACAGCTGTGTGTGAGATATTGCGCGATGGATTGCGGGGAATGCAAAATTTTCGTAGCTTTGATCTGTTCGGTAACGATTCTCGCGAATGTTGAACAAGGACGCGTGGAACGCGCGCGAGAAACGTTTTCCCGACTAACGAGATTCAATAGCGTTATTTACCGGCAAAAACCGGTGGAAAGAAATCACGCCTTTCCGCGGTTGCGCACGTTGGTAAAAGCATAAAGTTAAAATGCAATATCCGATCGTGCGCGTACGGGGGCAATGTCCTGCATAAATTTCTGCAGCCGTCGTATATATCGCATCTGTACAGGCATGTGAGAAACGATGACGGATGCCGAGGTGAAATTTTCGAAGGAAACGACGCGGGAGAGGGAAAGGTCGCGTCGCGTGCGAAGTTCAGAGTCGTTGGTGAAAGAGGCTATTGTGTTTGCACCGCACACGCGCGCACGTACTGCTGGATATTAATTATTAGAATTAATACTGGATGACAAATGCGCGCGCTATTTCGGTTTACGCAGTTTCTCAGTCAATATTCTTTTTACCCTCGACGCGCACAGACAAAAACTTATTATAGAAAAAAATGTAGTTAATTAGTCTAATAAAAATTTGGGAGCGAAAATTCGCTAAATCATTCGTAACGTTTGGCAAAAATTATCTAAAATTTTTTAGCAGACAGTCGTCACCGACGCAACGTGTGATTGACGGAACGCAACGCGAATCAGGAAGAAAAGACGCACATTCTAGCGACATTCTCGCAAATATGTTCAAAATTATTAAAGAAACATTGACGAGACGTTGCGGGAAAATATTTTCATTGTGTGTGCGTGCTTATATACAGAAAGTCTCACCAAACTCATTATTTCGCAAAAGCTGGGCGTTGCTATCGCAACCTAAGAACGCGTTTTACGGATTGAGTCGATTGACCTACATTTAAGAAAAGAAAGTGTGGTACAAAGCTGTCAGGGAACATTTCATTTATCTAATAATATTCGTGTATCGCTCGGTTTTATTGCACGTATACGCACGTGTACACATTGTTCTTACATTTTAATTATCGTCTTCGTCTTCTTATTCGCGCACATTCGATGTGTCTATTTATCAAAACAACAGTACGTCAATATCGCTTGTCGGTATGTTTTGTAAAAATTTGCACGTTGTTTAAAATGATGCGAAACATACATGTCTGTGCTTTTTCGACGCGTGAATCGCCGAGATCGCCGAGATCCTAAATTTTATCACACACGCAGATGGACGTACATCGGATTTTATCAAACACACACGGGATACGCGTACGTGATGATGCGAGATAATTGTCCGACCGCGTGAGAGAGTGAAATTAAGATCGTGACTGACTAATGTGCGTCTTACGTGACATCGGCACCGGGAGAGACACGCTTCGAAAGGTCTAACCGCATCCTTGCGCCGGAGTTACGCGATTACGTAAGGAGAAAAGTGAGACACTAAGAGAGAGAGAAAGAGAGACAGAGAGAGAGAGAAAAGAGAAGAGAACATTGGAGTTGAGGAAATGTGTACCGGTGAACGCGCGCGCGTCACGGGATAACTCGTACTGTTACTACATTTACTCTGTTATCGTTCGTCAATTTTTACAGACCGGTTACTTGTCACGAGACGGGAGTTGCACATGTCGCGAAAAAAAAACGAGATCACGTCACGGAACGGAATTATAGGCGATTGTGTGGCTTTTATCTTTGAAAGAAGTCGATATACATATATATAATAATTTTTCGCTCGTGACTTATTTTAAGATCAACATCGTTGCGACATTTGCAACGCACTATAATTATGCATCCGTTGTACGATGTGAAAATTTGCGACTTGCGGGCCGTCTCTGTGTGTGAACAAAAACAGAACAGAAAAACAATGTTTAATTTTTTAAATTAGAAATTGATTGAATTTTGTACTGAATTAAAAAAACAAATTGAAAAGAACACAAATTAATACGTAAAAATACGATAAAATACGATAAAAAACAGATTTGCGACAGATTCTTTTACGAAACTATTCTTAAGTGTTAACAGTAATTTTTACAGAAATAATGAGACGATTTTATGGCGCAAGAAAGTCTCTTTGAAGTTCGTGTGCGCATTCTGCTTCTTATGTGAATGCGACGCTAATTCAGACATAACAACAGTTCTGTCTGTCGTGTATGTGTGTGTGTGTGTGTGTGTCTTGGACGTTTCTGTCAATAATATAATGTTCCATTATCGCGCACAATATTGCACGCATATTGACGCTTGACATATCAATCGAAGCGAAGTGAAAGGCAATCGAGTACATTGTGTGTTGAATTTTCCAAGAAGAAAAACGAGAAAAACAAATTGATTTTTCTCTTATTACATGTATGACTTCAAAATCTTACGGTATTGCTACGGTAGAGGCGAGAAATAGCTCGGTTGGTCGGTATCTAGGCACCTATTTATCTCGAAAAATATCACGTTATTTCCTAAATCTTACTAAATAACAAAAAGGTTTTTCTTTTTACCTTTCTTGTGTGGTAACAAGATAAATTTCTAGCGACATTTGTGAAATAATGTGGTACTTTCCAAGAATCAGACCTCTTTAAAATAAGGTCTAGTAACGTTAGAACGGTTGCAATCGATACTCGAATCTCGTCGTCTTACTTCTTGGTGACTCGCAGTCTGCCTTACTCAAAAATCGTCTGGGTTCTCTGACCGGTCAAACATCCGAGAATAAAATCGAACCGGGATTCTCCGGAAAACACGGGATGGTAATAAAATTATTTTTTAATATTTAAAATCGAGAGCTTGATTTTTTATTTATTTGTTTGTATCGATCCAGTCGTCATAAAAATGTAATTTGTTACGATAGAATTAGAATAATATAATTACATTAAATAAATAAAATAATATAATTATATCAAATGTTAAGATTGATTTACATAAATAAATGAGAAAAAAACGTGAAAAAGAGCATTTTGAAAGATCGCAACGCAACGACACGTAAGAGGGAAATGTCGCATAATTAATCGTAAATCGACCACGATTATAACGGCGCGAATGCCTCGCGTGCTTTCCTCGCTGTTGTGTCTATTCCGTTTAAATCTTTGCAGCGGGAGTTATATGCCTCGCAATCACGGCAACTTTCTTCGGCACACGCGACTGCAACGTGAGTTTCCATATGCACGGCGACGACGTCACGCGGTGAGATGAACGCCCTCGCAGTCCGTTGAACGGTAATAACGATCGCTTGTGATTGATCATTCGTTTAGTACGGAGCGCGTCTTTTCCCGGCAACTATTTGACCTCTTTAAACTCGGCGTTTTTCAACAATTGAGGAGATCGAAGGATCATCGGAGACGTTTCTCCTTTCTTCACTCGCGTCTCTCAACAAATCGCGACGAACAACACACATGCACACTTTTGTCATATTTCTTCCTACTTCGTTAATTACACACGTACGACGATTTCGTTTTATCTCTTGTTTCGAGATTTATATACAACAAATGTGTGCGAAATGCCAAAGAAGACGCGGAATTAAGCGGTTAATGAAACACACACGCGAGTGTTAATTAAGCAGAAACTAAGAGACTTCAGATATAAAAGTCACGGCTACATAATGACACGCGCGCGCGTTCTGCTCGCTTTTCTATATCTATCGCGTAATACAATCAAATCGTAATGAAGGAGAAAGTAGCGAGAAGAGCCTCTTTCGGAATAGCTACGTCTTTCGGAATTCGCGCGTTGCAAATATAAATTTCATACTAAAACCTTTTTGCGTGTAATACAAAAACACACATGTGTGTGTTTCCGACAAAACTTTCTAAACTTGCAATTCTTCGCGTAATTAATTGCGTTAATTATTGCGTAAATATGCAAAAAGTGAAGACAGAGCCTGCGAAATAAGTTTTCGACCAATGTTTTTCTCGTGATTTTGTTTTGTTTCTTATGGATATCGGTTCAGGGTTGCAGACGGGGATTGATTTATCGGCGAATCTTATCTTGCGCATATACCTGAGAGAGCGACCTTGATGGACGGAAGCTCGTAAACGGCCAAGGGAAAATTGTCCGTCGCAGCAGACAGCGCCCGCCTTATACAATAAAAACGACGACGCGCAAACGACGCGAGCGGACGAGTGAACGTCCCACGTATTTTGACCGCGATGCATACGTACGTATATACGTATTCCGCGTGTGGATATATCCTACGAGGCCGCATTCCGTACGTCGCCGGTTTCAATAGACGATATTTTTTATGCAGAACATGTGTAGAATCGCAGAGATACATGCCCACCCGGTGGTGCGTCATTCGAGTCGTCGTCTCGTCGATTATTACGACCCGTAATTTACGTCCTATGTTTAGTGCGAACCGTGTGGGCGTTCGAAATAGAATGACAGAGAGAAAGACGGGGAGAAAGTACTATCTTTTTATTTATATTTAACATTACATTTGTTATACAGCTCGAAAACTGAAATGGCCGCGCCGTATGTCAACACACGCAGCGGCGATTGCACGAACCGACGTTCATTCGCGATTCTCATGGCGTGTCCCGTATACTGCACGTGCGATTCATTCGCGATTCCCGAACAGTATACGCAACTCGCGTACTCGATCATCACGTTTACTTGCTGCACGTAGGAAACACCTTGGGTCTCGGCACGAAAACCCAGTTAACGAGCGAGCCGAACTAAGCCGAGCCCCAAGAGTCTCTCGCGAGTCTCTTGGTCTCGGATCCGGCCGACGTTTTTCTCGAGGACATCCTCGATTAGGGCCGCGCGCGCGCGCGCGCTCAAGCCTCGGAAACGTCGGAGACTGATTTTATCACATCGGATTTTGCGCATCTTTTGCGCGCGAAGAAGATGACCGGGAAAAAATAATGTTGTACACGCGGAATAAAACTTTGGCAATTGATAATTTAACTCTTCGTGGACCGACTAGGTCTTCCAAAAATTTGAAGCCGGTGTCTCTAGTAAAAATTAATTTTTTTAAACGCATATCTTCGAAACTACTACTAGAGGTTTTCTTTAATGTTTTTTTTATCGATACAGAATTCAAACTTTTGATTTACAAAAACAAAATTGAAAAAATATTGATTTTTCGCGAAGATGTTCGATTTCGAAGTCGCGTGAGTCTCACAGACCCAGTCTGTCCAATAGGCGTTTTTGGAGTCTCACAAAGGGTCAACTCGCATCGCGCAATGTACATATTGTGAAATAAACGCAGATTGTCAAAAAAAAAAATTGGAAAAGATTTAATAACAAACTTACCCTGCAGCAAAATTCCATGCAGCGCGAGGTTCATGGCTACGATATGATTGATTTCTTCAGCCTAAAACAGCAAAATAAACGCACAGCGTAATTAACATCACATTTTTTCGAAATGGCAAATATTAAGTTGTTATTACACACGGTATACATGTTGTAACTATTTTGTTTTGCTAAATAATATCTATCGTGTTACTTGCTTACGTACAAATTGGACGTTCGAGTATTTTGCAGAGTAATAATAATTTGTTTTAATAATTTCTCGTATAAAACCGAACGACGACGGGATCTTTCGACGCAGGAAACCGCTCGGCACTGACACTGACGAGCGTAAAATGTTGTAGACACGAGACGACAACGCGCTAATGTCGCTCTAGCAATTTGCTCTCGCGGAGAGAATAATGTAATAACGAGTCACGTTAATTGCTGCTAAATCGCTCGGAGGCGTAAAAGAATATAACCGAGGCAAATAAACTCCGGTTACCCGGCCAAGGGATCTTTGTGTGCTCTGACGAGTGGTCAGTAGCTTCAAAGGATGTGCGATCGTCACGCGTCAGTGTCAATATTTGTTCGGAAGCAAGCCTCGGCGCAAGAAGAGAAGCGCCGCCGACAGAGTTAATGTCTACGCATCTGACGTAGGCGAATCGATCGATCGGATCAGATGAGCAAACAAAATTTAATTGTTTATCTATTAATTAATAAATCAATATAACATACTTTTTGTTGTGAAATCGCGTGTCTTCACGATATCGCATTGCCACTTTAATAACAGTATTTCAATTTGTCGTTTTGTTGTTTTACCGATCACCTGCCGATTTTGTACGTGCAATAAATAACGAATATGAGATCGCACGCGGGAACCGTTCGAAAGAGTCCACCGGGACAATGGCCGATCGAGCCGTTGCACCAAAGATAATTCAGGTCGCGCAAGTACTCGTTATAACGGTGTCGCCTATCAATGAAGAAACCGACCGGCCGGACTCAAATTATTTTCGAAGAAAATACTCGATACAATTACACGCATACTCAATAAATATATATATATATAAGAAAAGAAACTTCAAGGTCGAATTGCACAAGTGCTTTCGCGCGACTTGTGCTTGTTATTGCGGCGTAAAGTTTCTCGGGATCTCCATTTATCATGGCGGCTTATATAGCTCGGCCAAGGCTCGATAAATGGAGCCGATAAACACGATCCCGAGACACGCTTCTCCGATACACGTAGCGGTTATGAATGATTAGCACGATTCAATCATTCCCGGAGAGTGGGCCCAGCCCTGCTTCTGCGAAGACATATATATATATATATATATATACACAGCTTAGTGTGTATATATCACAGCTTTGTCAGCTCTCCGTCTCGAGAGATTATGCGCATACCTCCGTCCGCTAATCTCTCCCTCGAACGCGATCGTTAAACCCGGGAAAAATCGCGGGGGCGATCGATCGCCATCGTTTCGCGAACGCGCTCCTCTTGCGAGAGATGTAAATCATTATGCCCGCTGCCAAGATGCCGTAAAAAACATATATACGCCGATTAAAACGCCATTAAACACAGACACGGTGCAGCAATACGTAAACACGATTACTCGCAATTATCTTTCTAAGAACAATAATTTAACTTGCACAAATCGTAATCTTTTACTTTTATTATTAAAAATAGTACACACACACACATACACGAAGTTTCTCTTTTCTATTTATTACTTTTTATAAAATAAATAAAATTGTCGGTATATGCAAACGAGGTGCGTATATTACATGCAACATGCGTATCTGCTGCTGCTGCTTTACGTGCGCGCGATTCGTAAGGCGGTGGTTCTCGCGCACTTTCCTGGACGTGCGTAGCTCGCGCGTCTCTCGCTCTTGAGAGAGAGACTATTTTCACCTTACGTAAAACTGGCACATCGGCGCGGCCGTGGCTCGTTTCCACGGCGAACGACTTTCCCCCCGATTCCGTACTACTATCGCATGATACATGCATCGAGAAAAGTTCGTCATCGCAACAGCTTCTTCGGTCACGTCAAATTTCGCGATCGATCGACGTAAACCGATCGCGCTCGCACGCGATCGTTAAATTTCCACATGCATGTATCTGATATTCGGATATATTTTTGTATGTCTCAAACTTCGTGTTGCACGATGATAGGGAAAGAAACTTTGTTGCTTCGAAAGCAACGAAAGAGAAACAAGCAACAACCGCTGCGCAATTTAACTGAGAAACGATCATTTCGCGTTTGTAATTAGCGGTCTTCGACTCCTTCAATTTTAATGTAGAGGAGAGCGGATGTCGAATTAATCTCGATGTGTAGACGAGTTTCCGTGTGTTCCGCATACATTAAAAGCCAGCTCCGTAGACCTCTTCATCTTTTCTCCGAAAGTAGAAAATTCAAAGTCGCGTGCGTGTAATAATATGTATAAAAAATGCAGCGTGTTCCATAATTATATTTAATTATCGAATTTATATTTAATTATAAGATGATTTTTTTTCCTAGATACACAGAAATGTAATACAAAGAAATATAATAAAGATAAAAAAAAGAGTACAGCACGAATCAATTAGCGACAATGTAATTATCTTTGATCGTAATCGCGCGCGATTAATCTCTTCGCGCATTAGTTACGGATTTACACATCGCCACATTTACATAGAGCTAATAACACACATACTACTATTACATTACACTCTTGAAAGATCTCAAATCCGCGACCTTTCCCCTAAATCGCGTCGCGATTGAAACAATACACCGAAATCGAAACATGACTCGCTTCTGCCGCACGTTGAAATGCGCCACGATCGGAATAAATTATTTCCCCTCCGACTTATCCGACGACGTGCCGATTTATCACGTGTCTGCTCTCGCACAGAAATGTCGAGACAACACACGCCGCGCGTGTGGCCGTTTTTTTTTTTTTTTTAAATTTCTTTCTCTTTTAATTTCCACACACATTTATATCGCACGTGCGCGCACAAAACCGTGCGTATTTGTTTGCAAACGAACACTGCGCGTGCCATTTTCAATTAATGAAGAGCCGATTGTCGTGAACCGATCTTTTTTTCGCGTTCCATCGCTCCATTGTGTCTCGAGCATTCTCGAAACATCGTCATTGTTCGACCGAACTGCGTTGGATCGGCGAGTCAATCCGCGCGCTATTTGGACGTCGTCGCCGATCGGAGATCCAAATGACAACACAACAATAATTCGTCGATTACACAAATGAGCATCGCGGTACGGGAACGTGTACCACCACCGTCACGGCGGTAATTTTATTGGCCGATTATTCCGGCCGTGACAGCCCGGGATTGAGACGGAATCGCGGATTGCGGCATTCATCGCGTACCGAATGAAAGAGCGAGACGATGCGCTTCTCCATGCTTCTCGTGAGCGCATCCTGAACTTTCTAAACCGATCTCGCGGCGGATTCAGCGCGATCGGCCGTGCGCAGGTTTTATTCCCTTTTGTAGCGAGTCACGAAGTCGCCTCGCGCGCGCGTCTTCCTCTACTTAGTTCTTAGCTCTCGATATAAGAAACAATTCGAGAGACATCGATTCTCCGCATGTAAAACAAAAAATCTTAATCGAGGAAACGTCTCTCTATGTGATGTAACATAGATGAGATTTTAAATTAGATCACACAGTAAAAAATCGTGCGTCCGTATGTTAAAATTTTCGATCGTTACTTCAATGCAAAATTAATATACAACTGATATTATTTTTGTAACGTTTTCATGTTAGATTTATGTCAAATTCACGACTTGACATTTTGCGTATGTCACTTAAAAATGGAATATTATTTCGAGTGCTTTCAACACAATTATTTCAATTCTACGTGGTTCAAATTCAACATTTTAAGAAAAGTAAAAAATTAATCATAAACTTTGACACACAATAAATTGACACAAATGACAAATGAGATAATTTACTATGAAATTTAAAGTGAATCTCCTAGAACATGTAAAAAATGTTCCAAGAGGTTCACCAACTTAAAATTAACATTTTTTTTACTGTGTATATATATGTTATAAAAATAAAAAACTAATTGAGCTACTACAGCAATAAGATCGTTAATCTTTCTCTCTCTGTTCGGCTGATTGTTTACGAGAGAAAAATTCCCATCGACCCGAATTCGTTTTATCAAAACTCCGATATACGAGCAACGTTCCGACAAAAAAAAAGTTTCTATTGTCTTCTTGGAGATTTGCTTAACGCGATTACGCGCGGCGCGTTCCGGTGTTACGTACACGGCGATCGATCTCCATTACGTTCCGAGTTTCCGCGTTTTACGATCGGAAATCGAAGACGACGACGAAGAGGAGGTTTGCGTGTCGATCGTCGGTGCCGATGATCTGGATTTCTGTTTCACTCCTTTCCCGGATCGCGCAGCAGGAAGTTGCGAATTTCCTACGAGATAAACGGAAACTACTGCGATTTACTTTTCTCGAAGAGTTCATCCAAGTGTTCGTCCAAGACTCATTTAATGCGGTTATATTCTCGTAAAAGAAAAATAAAAAATCATCACACGCGATTATCAGTGATCCTCCTCCCGCCCTCGCGGAGGAGTTTAATATACTGAACTTTCCTTGCCGATCCTTACGTAAGCGTACCAATTATCCGGTCTTAGACGATCGACTCTCGTCGGTGTGATAGAATAATGAGTTAACGGCGCGTTATTGCTAAATTGTTGCGTAATCGCGAGAACTCGCGATAGAATCGCGCCAAAACTTCGCAAGTTTAGGGAGAATCTTTCTCAAAAAAAAAAAAAAAGAAAAAAATACGAGAGCAATATTCCAAACTCGGAGACAATCGCGGATCCGTTTCCTTCGCGCAACTCGTTTGTTCGTAGTATTATTGTCGGGCGCTTTTGTTCTGGAATGCCTGCGTCGTGAATAGATAAATTGCGGCAACGTGCAACCTTCACATCCTGTAGAATGTAAGGTATATATTAAACACACCGCTTCGTAATCCCGCTTCGTGAATGATTTCGCGACGGAAAACGGCGAAAGGGTTCCAGAGGGAAACTCATTTGGCGATCTGCACACTCAGCGAGTCTTTTTATTACGTCATTACACCCACCGCGTGTACATATAAAGTGTGATGTAAACGCGTGCGCTCGACTCGCGCGCATATTAATTTGCATCTTTGGCCGAGCGCGCGCGCGCGCGCGTTTCATTCTGAAAACGCACTTTAAACGCCACGTTTGTTGAATTTATCATAACTGTCTTCACTATTACCCCGATTATATCATTGAGAAATCGGCGGCGGAACGAATCAGTAATGAAAGTACGCGGTGGAAAATATTTTTGCGGTGTAATATAGCCGCGGAATAATACGAACACCGTAAACAACGTGGGTTGAATAAAGAAGAAAGACGAATATAAGTCTCTCTCTCTCTCTCTATCTTTCGAACGTGTCGCGTATTATGTAAATTTACTAATAATAGTAATTACTATTACAACGGTAATAGCCCGTGCCGTAATGATGCGCGGACTACACTCTCCTCGCGTTCAATAAATCGGCGCTTGCGGTGCCGAAAGAAGCACACCGTGTGTGTGTTCGTGCAACAAAAGCGTCGTAGTTTCCCTCCCGTAGAAAGTGTCTAAATAAAGATATATAAGAAAGAATCGAATTGAAAAAAAAAAAATCAATCTCAATCTCGAGATCAATCGCGATCTTCATCGTGGATGATTGGCATCATAAAAAAAAAAGAGTAATTTTTTTCAAAAGATGAATGCGTCACGGTTCAAAGAGAATTGACTTTTATCCCAACAATGTGACACCGTCACAATAACGGCAGGTCTATTTCAGTCCTGCGACTATTATTAACGATTGCCATTTCTCTTTCGGTCATAGGTTGACATCATCAGGAACGATCGAACGGTTTATCCGACCAAATCGAAAGTCATCCTACGCGCCGTCCCATTCACGGGATCGCGATCGGCGGCGATCGGCGTGAAAGTGAAAAAGTGCCGTGTTACGTTATCGGTTGTCCGTCATCGTCTCGCCGCGTTTCGCCCAATAGCGCCGCTTTTTGTGTATTACTCGTGTACGCGTTGTATATTTTGGCATTTCATGTCATCGGAGTAAACAATTACGACGATTTACGCTCATTCTGACGCGCGCGCGAAAGGTTCACAATACGCATTTCGAGTCGTGTCGTAAAGGCGCTCGCTTGCGTAACGCGCGCGATCGATTATATATCGTTAGAGAGTTATCGATAGTGCACCTTCGGGCGCGACGGAAACACGAGGTAGAAATGAAAGGGTGTGGGACCGGAAGAAAATAAAAAAAAACGGTAGAAACAATCGCGTGTTTTTTTACGACAGCTCGAAAGAGATCGTGTCATTGTTATTCTCTCTTTCATTAGAACGGGATTAGAAATTAATTAACTGATGAAAAAGGTCAAAGATCTCTCTGTAAATAGAACGACCTGTAAGTATATCGATTGAACAAGTAGAGGTCACTGCACGCCGACCTCCCGCGCCAATAAAAATAAACGTAAATCTTTGAACGGCGATAGTTGCGAGACAAGACTCCGCGCGCGGCTTTTATCGATACCGAGTCCTTCGACTGTTCGCGATCGAACGCTTCGGAGAAGAAACAGCGCGCGCAAAGATACACGATCGATTTTTTTTGCATCCAAATTGAAAAGTTATCGACTTTGTCAACTTTATTTTTGATTGAAAAAAAAAAACGTCTTTTCTGCCTGAATGGAAACCGCGGCAAAAGAGTGCGGCGAAAATAACTCGGGCGGAAATCCATAAACGAGGAAACAGAAACGGTTTTTTCGTCGCTTCGTCCTTGGCGCTTCCGGTCA
This sequence comes from Pseudomyrmex cubaensis, assembly GCA_014825685.1. Taxonomy (NCBI): domain Eukaryota; kingdom Metazoa; phylum Arthropoda; class Insecta; order Hymenoptera; family Formicidae; genus Pseudomyrmex; species Pseudomyrmex cubaensis. The sequence goes on along the minus strand of QVOA01012142.1, from coordinate 9,100 downwards.
GCTCGAGCGGAACGTCAAGGAGCGGCAAAAAGAACAGAGCGACTCGGTGGTGGCTTTCTACTAATTATCGCGGTCGTCGGATAGATTATAGCGAGAAATCATCGTATATATACATCTCTGTTTCTCTCTCTGCGCGCACCTCTTCGACCCAGATCGCAAAATGTATGTCCAATCAAACGCGAGATGTATATCCGTGCGAGATTCTCTCGCTCCGCATACAACCGTGTTTATTCGCAATTCGACGAATTTGTCATAGAGAGATGCATTGCGCGCTGCTTAATAACCGTTGAAAACGCTATGTAACGCGCGCAATAATCAGCGCGGTTTTTCAAAGGTAGAAAAAGCGTATAACCTCCCTCCTCGTCCTCCTCCTCCTATAAAACAGCTCGTATATGTAACTCCACAATCGCGAGAGGCAATCGCGATTATAACTACGAGACATAAAACGACACGCTCATCATCATGTGTAATATTTAACCTCGTTTCTTTAATCGAATCGTTTTCACGTTACACATATTTTTTATGTACGGTTGTTTGAATATATTGAGACCTACATCTGTTGACCCCCATTTGCCACTTGTAAATACAAACATTGCGCGCGGTGTTACATTATCTTTCTCTGATCAATATATATATATATAAATAAAACAATTTCATACATTGAGATTTTCCCTTTCTCTTTCCCGATAAAATTGCTACGCGTGAATGCGTAGAAAAGAGGATTTTCTTCGTTTCTCTTTCTCTCTCTCTCTCTTTCTCTCGATCGAGATTATTGTAAAATAGAAATTGCTGATATAGAAAGAACGCGTGCGAAGAACGTATCATCTCGATGTATAAGAGCGTTGCGTAGCACGTGTGCGAATGAAAGCGAGAGAGTTTTCTGCGCGAGAAAAGATCGGATTCGATCGACGATTCAACAAACAAGGCAAAGTGTGACAGTGTGGCACAAATCGCGAAAGATTCTCCCCGGGCTTTTCTCCGTAATTTCCGAACAAAGATACGTTGTGTGAATCTTTAACGACAAATTGAATAAAAAAAAAAAAATAAGTTTATTGTCTTTGAGATCTACAATAAATGATTGCTTAGAAATGTTTATAGTATCGTATGGAAGATATTAAACGTTTAAGTAGCATCGCATAGATATCGATGTAAAAAAGTCGATAAGTTGATTTAAAAAAAAAAGTGAAACAAAAATTACAATTTGAAATCTGATAAAAAATGTGAGCATAGAATTATGCTAATTAAAACATGCTAATCAAGAGATATCGACTCTCTTTTTCTCTCTCTGTCTCTTTCTTTTTCTTTCTTTCTTTTTTTCTTTCTCTCGCTCTCTTTCTATCCTCGCTGGTAATTGCAGCGATAAATGACACGCCGCGGCGATTTCTCGTGCCTGTGTCGATATTTCCTCGCTTCGCGAAAAAAAAGAAGAAAGATCTTTTCTGCCGCGGAAAATTGGCCGGCGCAACGCGAAAGCGCCAAGAAAACGATCGCACAACGGCACGGTTAATGTGCAACTTTCTTGATCATTCGGCATTGTTAGAACATCACTACTCCATGTTATGATAATTACACGGCAATTGACTTTTTAATGATAACAACGACTTTAATCATTTTTAAAATAGCGAAAATATGGAGCGTACGTACGCGCGCGTGCACACATGCACACACACACACATAAAAAATAGATAATAAAGATGTGAAATAAGAGAAGGAATAGGATGCAATTCAAGAACGTTTGACTACCGGGCCTTTATACGCGTGTAATTGTACGTACAGTGAAAGCTGGTATCTCTCTCGAATCGGACAAAAATATCGGAGAAACTGGTTGAAATCAGTTTACGCATAGGTGGGGTGTACGTGGCGCACATAATGTTGCATATGCAACACTTGTTTATTACATAATGTTGTCGACGTTTAGCTAAAAATACAAAAAAAAAAAGAGAAAGGGAAGGGGAAGTTGAAACAATTTAAAAAAGTCTCTTTTCTACACACGTTATAATACAACTGCCGTGTAACAGCATTTTGATGAATTATCTTTTTCTAACGGACTCTGTCTCTTTGAGGACTTATATGGAGTAAAAAGCGCAAAATGACTAACCTGTAGTTTGCCGGTCCTAATTACTCCCCGCAATCAACTTTTAATCTCTCCTGTCTCTGTCTCTTTCTCGCTTTCTCGCTTTCTCTGTTTCTTTCTCTCTGTGTGTCGAGCGTTATTAATCCTTTCAGCAGAAAGATCTAGCGACCCCCGCGGACACACGTGTCTTCGCGCATGTTAACGCACGCGGACGATCGCACGCGCGATCCAGAGTCATGCTGTCCTGAAGAGACGCGAATCTCTCATCGTCGCGCGGATCGATCCTGATCGATTCCGTTGTTGTTTCGCCGAAAAACCCGACGGCCACACAGCGAACACTTTCTCTTGTCAGCTGCTGCACACTTTGTACACGATCGACGACGAAGAGAGAAGCAAAACTCTCTCAGGCTTTTTTTTTTTTTTTTTTTTTTTTTTTTTTTTTTTTTTTGGTTTTTTTCGCGCGAACGATAAAATTCGATTTCGAACTCACACGAGCGGATAATGCGAGTTTTTATTATGCAAATTATTGCATAACTTAAAATACTCGGAGATACAACTTCGGTTTCTTTTCTGTGCGATTTCAAAAATTAAAAATTCTCTGTCTCGATCTCGACGAGGGAAATTTATCTCTATTTTTTCGCGCGCGAGAAAGAGCGTTCGATGTCAGCGACTGTTTGACATTAGCGGTGTTCTCTTCTAGGGTCTTTTTTTTTTAGAAATTTTTTGCACGTATCGCTTTACAAACTTTATTTTCTCCGATTTTTTCTTTTTTTTTTTTTTTTTGTATTTAAACGAACGCTCGGTTAGGAGACGAAATTGTGGACATCACACTGTCGAATCCTGTTTTGTTGTTTTATTTGACTTTAGCACCGATCACCACGCCAGAATGAAAAAGAAACCGTGTGTCAAACCGACGGACGTTCGTCGACCTTAGTCAACTACGCTCCATGGAAGCGATCGTCAGACTAAAGTGACTAAAGTCGTCGGACCGCTAGTAAGAGTACGTGCATGGGTTTCTTATCCCTTCTGACACGGCACGGAGAGATCCCCTCTTTTCTCTCTCTCTCTCTCTCTCTCTCTCTTTCTCTCTGTCTTTCTCTTTTTCTCCTTCGTCCGGCGGAGCCTTTGCCGGAGCTCTGGACACCGCTGTATCCTGTGCTTGAAATCCGAATCCCCTGTGAATCACTTTGCAAACAAGTCTATCGTTCTTCTCGGAGCAATATACATTGCTTTTAAGATTACGCTCTCGACTTTAGTTTCTTGCGCGCAATAAACAAATTGCAATTCTTTCGGAAATGATTCATGTATTTGTGATAAAAGAGAAATATCTCTTTCTGATATATTTGACCTTTAGTCGCACAAATATCTTACGTTCTCACGTATTTTATTTTGTAATTTTTCAGAGAGACCGTTACGCGCGAAAAGAAACAAATTTGATCTCGCAATCTCACACATCTGCTCGTCGTTGTGAAACGACAGTTCACAAACGTATTTTTTCACGCGTATGAATATATATACGCACGCAAAAAACGTAAATCACAAAGCATTATTTACGAGCCTCTGACACACGTGATAATATCTTACAATTAAACTAAAGAAGACGAAACCGTACGATGCCGCCGTTACGTATCGCCGGTCTTCGAAAAGTTCAGCGTCGGGTCGTGCGTGTAAAGTGCACGGCGTACCAATATTACCGTCACTTTCGATGGACATTGTTCGAAATTGCGCACGCTCTCGCTCTTTCAGCGATCTTAATTATTGCCCTGTCAACGTCAAAAAGACACGCGTCTAGAGAAAACCAGACGAGAGAACGAAAACGGCGCTATAGAGAACATCATCGTCATCCTCATCGTGATTTGTTCGCGCTGTCTATCTTTATATGTCTTAATTGTTTTAATTAAGCCGCGTCGTCTGTGAAAAGATAATTTGTCGAAATCCAGCCTTGAAAATTACGTAGAGAACGTTTGCTCGAGTAATCACTTTCTATGACATTTTAAATTTGCGTATGGTGCAAAATATTGTATTAAAAAAAAAAAAAAACCAGCAAAATATGTGCGTGAACGTTAAGATTCGAGAGAACGCAGCGATTGTAGTGAAATGGAAGTGTAATAACAGACGAACACAAGACAGACCGGGAGTAAAAGGTTCGCAAGGAGCTAAGAATTAACCGAGAAAAGTGTAAGGGAAAAGTGAGCTGGACGACCTTCGCGACAATTCACTTACGCTACCTTCTGACCAATCTCTCGAATTCAGTTCGTTTCTGCGATTGCTTTTCGTTAACGCGTCTGGTTCTTACTATCTGCGTTGAAAATAAATTTTTTTTTACAATTAGCACTTCGAATCGTATCGATATTTTGTATTTTTTAATCATCGCAAATATTTAATTTTATTGGGTAATAATGTCAACATGCATAATGAGATCTTTTTCCTGTGGAGAGAGAGAAAAAAAAAGAAAAAGATAAAAAATCTCTCTCTTATTATATTTATTTATATATTTCTACTTCCTCGATTTTTTTTTTTATTAAATCTCTGCCTTAAAATTATATAAGTACTCCAACTTAAGTTTTCTTCAAATTTCTCCGCAAATCGAGCTTGCGGAACTTTTCGTTTCGAGTCAACCACGAGTCTCTGTCTCTCGCACGGTCACCGTACGAGTATGACAGTCTCGCTTGATATTTCGCACCACAAGTACAGAAAATCGAGTGGCCGTTATACACACGGCGGTACACACAGTGCTAAACCTGGCAGCTGTTGCCCGCAGAGAAAGGCGGACACCCACCCAGCTTACACAACTCTTTGCTCCAGTTATTAGTATGTGACTCTTTTGCTAGTTAGGAGGGAGGAGGGAACGACCTGACGAACCGTGGCGCGCGACAGGATTACTTCAGTTGTTCTTTCAGAGTCTCGTGAAAGTTAAATTGGGATGTGTTTTTTTTGTTTTTGTTTTTTTAACCGCGAATGAAGTCTGAGTCTCGGTTTCAAGCAATACAATTTACAAAAGAAAGCTGTATTAAACACTTCGATGATGATGACATTCGTATTTCTTCGTTATATACATATACCATTTTCTTACGCAATATATTCTTGCCTTAATATTTAAGCGTAAAAAATATCACTGTGTATAAAGAATTGCTTTTTTCTTACTTTACTATCAACACTAGATCACAATAAACTCATATTGTTGTCTTCACCGCATCGGCATCCTTGTTTCTAATGTCAATTACGACCTGCGAATTTTTTTCATGTTGTTACACAGGAATTAAATTAATTATTAAAGAATTAATTTTTAATTTTAGTAATAAAAAAAGTTCACTTTTATACACACAAAAAGTACAAAGAAAAAAATTCAGATCCACTACGTACTTTTCCCGAGGGTTTATTTTTTGAAACGAACTCCAAAGCGTCATTGATTTTGTATAGGCCGACAAGCAACGAACAAGATGGCTTAATAAGCCCCTCTTCGAGAAACTGTAGGACCTCATCTCCCGCTTGACTGTGATTTTGAATCAAACAAAATTAGTAAAAATGTTATTTATATCAGATAAAAATTTACGTCAAATAAAAAAAAAGTTATAAATGTTACGCACCGATATACATCGGGTTTTTTCTTTCTGTATTCCGCAAGATTGAAGCCGGTAACGCTGAACGAACCTTTCTGCATTTCCGAATGAACGTCCGTCATGGTTTTCGCCGTGCCGGCTATGATCACGCGCCCTTCATGACAGAGGCTAAAAGTGAATGCACCGTCCGGTGTTACATTACAGATGCTTTTAAATCAAAGAGCATATACCTTCGCGGGATAAATGATGTACCACCACGGCAAAATTGTCGTCGCGTAGCAAGTCCCTTAACGTCGTGTCTTTGTAGACGTCGGTAAAGCTAAAACCAGTTTATACAATTTCGCTGACACATATCTTACCTCTGTTAATGGTCCGTTTCTACCGATTGATCTTGTTCATAACTCACCAATTCAACACTTTCTTGAAATACTCCCCACTGGCGTCATCGAATATAGCTCTGATGTCTCGTTCAGCTGCAATGTCTTGTATCTGTTTTAACAATTTCTTATCTTTATATTTGAGAGATGCGAAAGCTCCTTTTTCTCTGGCTAGATCTGCTCCATTCTCCGTAGCGCAAATTCCAATGACCTTTAGCAATGATACGTTACAGTTTTTTTGTTTTTTTTTTCAATTTGTTGTATACTTACGTCAGTAAAAATAATCTTGAAAAATAAATTTTAAATACAATTATACTTAATTTTATAAATAAAAATACCTGAGCTCTGAAAACACTTGTTGCAAGATCAACTGCTGCCAAACCAATGCCACTTATGCCAACGTTTATTATGATCATATCATCTTCTTCAATATTGACTTTTCTTTCGAGAGCAAGAAGAGCAGTAATGTAGTTGTCTAGAATACTGGCAGCATCGACAGATCTGGTTGCGGAAGGTACTTTCCATATGTCCTACTTAAAGTAAAAACATCATTATTAAAAAATTGTCATTTGATGTCCACACATTCATATTTTATAAATATTAAATACCCCAACTTCTGCCAGACACTTCTCAGACAAGCCTCCGTATCGTTCCTTATTAAGAGCAACAACTTTGTCACCAACTTTATAGCCATTCTTTTTGGCATCAGCGCCAACTTCGATTAGTTTTCCAACAACTTCGTAACCAAGAATCTTTGGTAATTTTGGCTCAAATAAATACAAATTCTGACTGAGAAGCATGTCGGAAGTGTTCAAAGCACAATAATGTACGTCAATAAGAACTTCATTAGCTTGTATTATTTTTGGTAGTTCCACATTTTCTATAATAAGAGGACTCGAAAATTTCTTCAACAATGCAGCCTGAATCTTTCCCGGGTGAGACGCTGGAATGTTATTCGTGGAGTCCGCATCTTCTTTGGCTGCCACGCTGAATTTCGCAGCGATAATTCGTGATGACAAGTTGTTAAATCGGTTCCTACACAATTTTGTAAAAATCTTTCGTCCTATTGAGGATGTCATGTTCCAACCATGTAAGCAATCGAACTATATATGTTTTGTATGTGTACTATTTAATATATAATAAAATATCTACAAGATATCCAATAACTGTTATATAAAATATATAATAGAATCGTTTTTCAAACGTTTTTTTTGACTTGTTCTTAAACTGACTATAACCAATCAACTTGTCAATGATCAAGTCACGCGTCACAAACGTCAGAATTGTCAGATGTTGTCACTGTCAGCAGAGAGAAGACTAAGAGCGGCCAGGCCAATAAGAGAATGTGTAATCGTTTTATCCCCAGTAAGTCAGCGCAATCTCCACGAGTGGTGCACATTGGCAACTACGTAGCTAAACGTAGTCGCTTCCACAAACGACTTGTCGGTGCGTATGCCACAAGTGGAAATGGTTCTATTCCGTGATATGTTTACAAGGTGCCGTTCTTTCTGTGCTATATATGCACAAACAATATTTAAAAAAAAATTAATTTCCGTGAAACATGATACTTTAACATTACTCGTACAAAGTTACACATATACATGCGTGTGCTATATTTTTTAACCACACCAGAAGCAATATATGTATGTTACTGACAGTCCGTAGTCTGTGGGACGGAAAAATATACACACACTTCTTCATATTCTCTGAAAATAAATATTGTGTAAAAACTACTGGGTGTTCTTATATTTTTCCTATCCTCTATACAAATAAAATCTTTCAACGTACACAAACCTGGAGAAACATATTAAAAACTAAAAAATTCGATTTTTTGAAAGAATCTACACTTTGCTCTTTGAATAAGATGCTTATAGTTTTATACATATTTTTTCTAATGCTTAGAAATTTTTCATTACAATGTCATATGATAAATACATAAATGCAAATAACAATTTAAATAATGTTTTTACTATTTTTTTTTTAAACATTTTAAATGTCATAACGTGTGGAAAAGTCCCTGGAGGAGTTCCAGAGGAGTCCAAAAGTCGAGTAAATAAAAACTATTATTAGGCTAAAATCGTGCGTCATTCAGATATGGATGATAACGCGACATTAAAAGTGTTGTAATATGTAAACCACTTTAATACATAGACTGGTAAACTAAACATGTATAGAGATACATTCTAAAGAATATTTTTTAAATACCTAATTTAACTAAACATTAAGAATGTGACTAAAACATTTTCTAGAGATACATAAATATACACATATAAATATACAATTTATTGCATCTTTTTATTTTTTATTGAACACAATTGCACATTTATGTCATGGATATCAGTTGTATGTATATTACATGCTCATATCACATATTAAGAAGAAATAAAACAATAAGTAATGAAGAGTACGACATTACATGTTTTATACAGGCACAGATCGCTTGGAATAATGCGGAAAATCCACAGCATATGGTGATTGACCGCCTTCGCTAACCCAAACTGCTCCATTTTTACCATTTTGAATGAGATTTAACAATGCACTTGCTGTGTCGTCAGTTGTTTGCTTCGGTAATGCTTCAAATCCTTGTATTGCAGCTGTAACGTTTCCGATATCGCAAAATCTATATTGGACATTGTCGGTTATCATTGCTGTCTGTGTAACACCCGGACACAGTATGAGAATTCGCACTCCAGTGGTATCGTATAATTGCGCCAAAGACTGGCTAAATCCAATGACGGCATATTTCGAACCGCAATATACCGGCAAGCCACCATTCGCGCACAATCCAAGTATTGAGGAAATATTCACGATCACACCACCTTTACCGCCCTTATGCTTTCCCATATGATCAAGAGCCAAATATGAGCCGCGCATCAATGCTGTCACATTGACATTGATAGTTGTCTCCATGAGATTTTCGTTCAAAATGCCAGCGTTGTTGATGAGAATGTCAAGCGTCGAAAATTTATCGATGACTGTTTTAAACGCTTGTTTCAAATCTTTGGTCACGTCAGCCGCAATAAAAATAACACGACCTTTTCCAAATTCATTTTCCAATGTAGTCGCTGCTTTCTGACCGTTCGATGTTG
>QVOA01012141.1:0-18121 GCA_014825685.1 Pseudomyrmex cubaensis | reverse complement strand
ATATATTAATAAATACACATTGTAACTTTCTTCTTACTAATAAGACTCAAACTTTTGGATGGGACTGTCGCGCAAGTACTACCTTAACACAGTCTTGAAAAGATAAAAAATTAAACTCACCAAAGATGTCAACCAGATACTGAAAAGTACTTGAAATGCATTATATATGATCAAAATGTTATTTAATTGGAATGCTGGCCTTTTCTCCATCATTTTTGGTCCAGCTTTTAGGACAAATATCAAATATGTGCCAACAATACACAACATAGGACCGGGATTTCTATTAATAGAAATTTTTGCAAAAATTATTTTTCAATTTTCACACAAGAAAAGTTGCACATCTTTGATTATTCTACAATTATATTCTCTACATATGTATAATCTTTGTAAGCTAATTAAAAAGAAAAAGAAAATTATTCGGAAATTGTTTATAAGAAAAAGTTTTTATTTAATTTTGTTAGTTTCTTCTTAAGTTTATTTCAAGATATATACTGTCGTGCTGATAAAAAATCTACTAAACGCTTGGCAAGTGTTACTTATGTATTTGATTTTTAAAATGCTTGCGTAATGTTTGCGTCAGGCAAATGTACAATTAACTGTCTTGAATTTTAATATAATACTTGCGATGCAATATGTTATTTTTGTATAAAAAGATAAATCTTGCTGACACGTGTAGAAACTCTAATAAAAACGTACCATTAATGACAATAAATATTGTTTAAAAAACATCTGCTCAACACTTTGTATAAAGATTACTTATAAATTTTTTTCACAAAAAGGTTTTTTGCAAGAAATTTCACACGCGGTTTTTAAGTTCTATATTGTCACTAGACATACCTTTTACGTTATTTAAAACTTCGTTATAATTGTGAACCACAAGTCGAATCAAGCTAGCCATGTTGGTAATGTATCTTTCACGTGGAAATTATCAAAGCTGAAACAGAAATATCATATGCATTACGTCATGAATTTACTTTGCGTTATGTGCGACTGTTCGGCAATTCGAATAGTTTTTTCTAATAGTTTCTTTCTTTTTTTATATTTTACATTAAAAAACAAATATATTAAAACGGAAGCTAGCTCGATAAGTGATGTCGCGCTTTCTAGCTGCAATACATTATAAAGACTTTTACACAAATTAGCAACCTACGGAGTTGTTTAGGTTATTTCGATATTATATAAAGTAAATATAATAATTTTATAAATGCAGTTTTCTTTAATTACACTCTCTTTGTCAAACCCGTCGTAATTACATGCTTTGTCACTGTAATATAAATTAACGAGAGAGAACTAACTAATTTGTAAAGACAGAAAACTTAGCAAACACACAAAAATAAAAATTACTAATGTAAAAAATTTTTATGCAAAGTTTAACTTACAATCTGAACAAACAAACATAATGTAAGCACAAAGAAGCAATTAATATCAATTTATATGCTTGCATAAAATTCACTCTTAAAACTTTTCGATATTGCACATTGTACAAAAGAGATCCAACTGCAACATTTTGTGCAAAATACTCACTTTTTTTTTATCAGCAAATAAAAATCTCACGAATACTTTGTTTTCACAAATTTGCACAGATCGGTTTGGTAGCAGTTTTCTTTGGAAAACTTAAAAAAATTCGAACACAATTTTTTAATCTTCGCCGCCGTCTTCTCGAAACTCTTTCTGTCAAGGCTTATCGTCTACTGTGGACATCCGTCAAGAGGACCACTATAGACACTATGAAACGTGATTCTTCCCCACCGCGGACATTTCTGAACTGTCTACTACCCGATCGCAATAAGAGGTCAGTATAGACGAAGAGTGATTAACCGAAGTTACTCAGTAGGTGGACATACGATATGAGTAAAACTTCATTTAATTGACAGTCAGAGGTGAATTTTGATCAAATTGAAAAAAAAACTAAACTAGAAAGAAAAGAAAATAAAAAAAAGAAAGAAAGAGAGACGATGAGTTTAAGTGGAAAAGAGTGAAGAAAAAAAAAAGAAAGTTTTCATACCTAGTGAACAAAAGGAGAACACTGTGGGAATTCCTTACTTGTAACAAGTTTTTTGTGCAGATTTAAAGCGCTATAAAAAAGGTACTATTGTCAATAATATTATAAATAATAAAAACTTTACGATAATTAACATAAAAATATTAAACCGTAAAAATTCTTATAAGTTTTTAATGATTAACCAAACATCTCATGATTTTAGTGCTTTATTTTTTATAAATTTTTATTTTATTATAAGAAATATATTTGATTTAAATAAAAAAAAACAAAAATTGTAAAAAAGAACTCTAACATTCTGCGTAAAAAAAGTGTAAAAAAGTACATTATTTTATTCTTTAAAATGTATGACCCCGTACTATTTTGTGATAGTCAGTTCGAGTTCTCTTCAGTACTCAAATTATATAAAAAATAAATAACGATTTATTCTATAACGCTTCGCATAATATTATAAAATATAATTTTATATTTACGATGTTGGACCTATATTTTATATTTATAATCTGAGACTAGAAATATTCAATTTTTTTTATAATTGTGTATACCCTTTTCTTTCTCTTTTCGTTTGTTTAGTGAGATCTACATTTACTAATATGTTTTTAATAATTGCAATCTTCGAGGTCATTTGCCTCACGTAAATTGGATTTGTCGACGTAATCCGATCTGCATGTGACATTTTTGACAGAGAGAGCAGTTTTCTCGCAACATTGCTTCCATCACATAAATTTATACCTTTCACACTACTCTAATCACTCGATTAAGAATAATAATTGATTAAGTCAATTTGAAATAATAAGTTAAGAAATGATAATTAAAATATGATAGTGAAAATTATTAAACGTAATCGGAAGATTTTCTTATCTACATATTATTTCTTGTATCTATATATTATTTCAAAAATGTACTCATATATTATTTTAAAAATTATTTCGTACTCTCTATGTAAATTTATTTACGCACGAATTTCGAAGAATTTCTAATTATGAATTCGTTTAAATGTTTGACGTCGTGTATTTGACCGGAATAAGCAAGATACCCACATACGTACAGGAAATGTTTTTGAAGTATATGTAATCGATATTGTATGAATAATTAAAGATATGCATGTTCTTAACGTTCGTAAAGAAGAATAGAGGCACGAGTGATAACACCGTTAGACAAAAGTGCGTCAAAACGTTTTAGTCAGACAACAAAGAAAAATGCCGACCGGATGTTAAATAAGAGAGATAACTTTATGGCTATATCGTAAACCAGACAGAATATTTCTAAAAGTCGATAGCTTGCCGAAGTAATTACGACAACGTATAAATGAAAAGAAAAAGAATAAGAGAGAATAGTATGGCACAACAATTCTATAATTGTTGTTACGTTTCCGGATCGCAATGTCTCGACTTTGAAATAAATCATCAGATTAGAAACTTTATTTATTTATTTTTTTATTTTTTTAATATATAGAAATGCAAAGGATTTGAAACTTCTTCCTAAACGCTCGAATCATACTGAGTTTTGTTTAAATCTACCTCGTGAACTTCGAAATCAACAAAGTATTGCCATCTGCTCTTTTCTGTTTAACAATTTCTACATTAAAGAATCGACATGTGACTTATAGTCATTTAATAGCTAATGTGCAAAGTGCATTGCTGTCACTCTGTCATTATTGTAAGTAAAATAATTATGAATCTGCAATTAGAGGAATAATACAAATCAAATGTCAAAACGTCGATGTAAATACATTATTATTTATACAATTATCCGTTACACGCAATCAAATAAAACTTATTTATGGACGTATTTAATTATCGAAAATTAATTAGAATTTTATGACACATCGATGTCAATGAGGGATGTGCCACTACAAAAAGTGCAAATGTTTGAAGATGTTATGAGCAAAATCAACTTTCGGAACGGTCAACATTTTGTGTTTTCTATCTGTTAATTCGGAAGTAAGCTAAAGATTTGCAGCAGCTACATGAGAATAATAGAATTACCTGCTTTTACCTGGGTTAATAGTATTTTGGGTGTACGACACGATTACAGAACATTTGGATTTATAATTACCGTGTTAAAAAGATTGACGCAAAAAGTTTGGCTAAAGCCGCGTCATCTCGCGTGACTCGAACGACAAAACTCTCTGTAGTTCTCTCATTCGAAGAATCGAAGGAAAAATACTCACTCAGATGTTCAAGATGTAGAAATTTACGGAACACGAGAATATGAGAATTCTGTTAACAGAAATTCTACACAACTCCGAGATGTGAGTACAAACAGGCAGACTTTGGAAAATCCACATGAAATAATGTATGGATATGTGACACCCAATCTGTATGACAGTCACAAGCCTCTCGGGTCTTATTCATTTTGAGAAGATATAACTGCTTCTTCAATTTGTCACATGTTTCGTTGAACAGGCTAGATAAAGGAATGAGAGAGCGCAGATAAATTACATATAAAATGATCAGAAATCAAAACTCGAGTTTTCTCAAATGCTTCAAATTCTGTTGTATCAATTTTGCTTTTTTTTATTTAGAAATGTTAATTTTTTACAAGAATTTTATTAAATGCATTCAAAATATACAAAATATTATCAATATGTAATAAAAAGTGATAGTTATATAAAAGAAAAAAAAAGAAAAATAAAACAAGAACTGTTGAGCTTTCATCAATTACAGAACATCGTTACTAAAATAAATATTTCGAAAATGTTTGAAAAGAGATCTCTTTTAAGACCTAAACTAAAGTAACGGTACTTCTCTTTCTCTCTTTCTTTGGCTGCACCTACGGGCAATAAAAACGGGACTTGTTATAGGATACGCGTTTCTTCTTGTCACTCTTCCACTTTACTATTCTTCTCGCTCTCGTCCCAGTTTGAAATATACGAAAAAAGTAGGCCATTCAATAAATTTACTACGGTCACGGCCGCGATTAATTATTCGATTCATAGTGTATGATTGGATACTAAAGAATCAAATATCTAAAAAAAGTTGTGCAGTTATCGGAAAAAACAAACTACCGATACTTTATTTAATACATAATATATTAGGAATCATAATTTATTATAATAAAATCTTTCTTAGGATCTAAATCTTTCACAATTGTTTAAATCAAATTTATTTCTTATATTTTATTCTAAATGTAAGTTATTCTAAATTTTACAATCAAAAAGTTGTGACTTATATGTAATTAAATACTAAAGTTTATCTTAAGAATATTTAAAAATTCTGCAAAAAGAAATTCTTAATGTCTTGTCTACCTAATATACGCTATTGTCTATTGACATGTCAGTGATACTGCGTGAACATCGGACATCTAAATTATTCATTCCACAAATAATCATTAAAATTCACCATCTAATATCGGAGATATTGAGAGAAGTAATATTATTTACAGAGATCGTATTACTATGTTTTTCTCTCTAATAATCAGTTAAGATATGAAAAAACATAAGAGAATTTATAAGTATTTATAAGTATAATAAGTGTTTATAAGTATTTGTAAGAATTTATAAATATTTACAAGCATAAGGAAGTACAATATGTTTTAAAACATTCGATGTAAGATATCCAAAAAATTTGACAAACATAGATAAACTACTTTGTAAAATAGCAAGAAATTAATATCTAAAAGCCATTTTTTATATTATCAACGCAGAAAATATAATATAAAGATGACTATAAAACAAGCTAGGCTAGTTTTATTGTTTTTTCAGTTTTCCGTTTTCTCCAGTGGAAATATCGTTTATTTGTGTCTTTTTTGAAACAAGTGACTTTTTCTTGATATAAGTTTTATAATAAAATTCTCCAAATAAAATTATCATAAAAAAGTTTTGTGGTATTAGTACATATGCTATAAATATTGGAAAGTTACAATTTTCCGTCCAGAATAATAAGCTAGTGTGGAACAGAATCAGAGCAAATTGAGTTAATTGTAAATGAGTGATATGTCTCTTCCACGAACTAGTATCGATTTTCATAGATGCCAATAAGTAATACGTATACATTATTATATGCACAAACGTATTGACCCATCCTGAAATATAAAAAACCATAATATTATCTAGATTATTATTTTGCGTTTAATAATATACACACAAACTGTTACAAAACAATCGTTACAATTTGTTATAACTCACCTAGAAAAGTTCCATGACCTCCAGGAAAATATTTAACGCCTGCCCACGAAAGCATTACCATGCCTACGTGATGATATATATGAAGAAATGTCACTTGATTATTCTTTTTTCTAAGTACAAAAAACACGGTATCCAGCAAATCCAGAAATTTGATGAAGAAATATAGCCAAGTTAATCTTGTTATCTAATAAATAAATATGCATTTCAATCCTGTAATTTTCTTCTTTGTCTTTTGTTTTTTATACATATATAAAACAAACAAAAGATGTTTATTACAACTGAAATACTGTTTTATCTTTTAAAAGTGATCAAATTTACCTATGTTTTAATATAATAAATATTGCTTGAACATATCTGTACATTCTTACGCACGTAAGTATAGTTATATAGTATAAAAAGTTATATAGTAGCAGTTATATAGTATAAAAAATATATTTTTTTAATTAGGTAATATAAATGAATATCTGCAATATAATGCTAAAAAGAATATATAATTAAAAAAAATATGTGTAAAAAAATATATGTAAAAACTATATGTAAAAAATATAGTTTTACAATTACCTCCAAAGCATGTGATGTCCATGAGAAGTCGACAGGTTCACAAACAAATCTGTACTTGGTTAGCCATGCTTTCGTACTTCCCTGAAATATAAAAAAAAAATATAAATCAAATTATACATAACAATATTATATATTTATAACTTACTTGATAATACATATACGTATTTAATAAAATTAAAAGAATAAACAACTAAAAAAGTAAGAAAAATATTTTGTGTTAACAATATAAAATATAAAATATATAAAACATATATAACTTACTTGATAAAACAAATACGCATTTAATAAAATTTGTACAAGATTGTATATTTGCAATATTCTATTCAAGTTAAAAGGTTCTCTGTTTTTCATAAGTTTTGGTCCAAGAGAATGTACGAAATATAGATAAAATCCTAGCAATCCGAGACCAAGCCACGGTGAGTTAATCAAATAGTAGTTGGTAGTTCGTGGATCTTGTAATACAAAAATAAAATTATAGAAATAATTGTATATATTATTGGACTAAATAAGTTTTCTTTATTATTATTATTTTCTTTTTCATTGTATGTGTATGTGTTGTTATATCTACATATGTTTGTTTTTATTTACTCTTATAGTGTTACGATAATAAAATATAATATAATATTATATATATATATATATATATATACAGTATATATATATATATATATATATATATACTGTAATAAATATAATTACATTATCAATATATAATTAATTCAAGTTCTAGAAACATTTGAAACTGAAAACGAGTTAACGATTTTCATAACGACGTAATATCATCAAAAATGAAATGATAGTTACATTTACTTGTACTAATTTCGTATTATAAGAAAAAAATAATAATGTACTTATTTGTCACATTCAATAATAAGTTGAATGAGTATATTTTAAGACTAATATAACATATCGAATAAAATCTAATATATGTTTGCAAAATTAGATAAAAAAGAAAATCATGTACTCCTATAAATATATGAACATAAGTAAATTTATAATAAATAAAATTTGAATAAAATTTAAACTGTTAAATTAATTAATTTAACTAAAAAACATTTAAAAAATTCTTTACTAAAATATATAATTAACATCAACAACTGTTGTCTCATTTTTTTCTCTTTTCACAGTTTTTCACAATTTAGAATAAGACAAACTATCTGGAAAGTGGTCAAGCTTTCTAAATTTATTATTAATGATAAATAACTTACCGGCTATATCTTCATTAATATATTTGTACCATGATAATAGTTTTTGTATAATTGTACCCATGATTGAATTCTAGTAATGCAGTTGAATTCTTCTTTTTATCCAGATAAAATACTATATATATGTATAATGCACGTTTCTTTATTAAAATATTCTTACAAATATAACCTGAAAATATGGAGTAACTAGTAAAATATAGAGAGTTTCTTCCTTATTAAAATTTTTTATATTAGACGAGTTAATTTTTACACTCACAGAATTTAGTTTAAGTAAGTACACTAGCAATTTTTCTCTTAAATTTAATTATCGCGAACCTTAACAGTACATTTGGCAATGTATTGTTCACTAGAGTCTATCTTTTTTGAATTTCCTTCGACGACTAGTCACGATGGAAATTGTAAACCGACTACTGAGGTTGCATTTTCCCCCTCTGTTTCTTCATTAACTTTCCACGTTCATTGTACTTTACAATGAAGTATCTTCGTAAGTATATATATACATGTAATTATATATACATGAAATGTAAATGTAGGAGACATTCCTTAGGCACTTCCAATAAACAAATGCCGTATTAAAAGTTAGTCTTTTCAAATAACAATATAGATATAAAAATGTGAAAACAAATGCGAGCCACCAGGATATTTTAATAAATATACTAAAATTTAATTTTTAATTTAGTTTTTTATGAAATTTACTAGTTTGTATTCACACTTTTACATTGAATTTATCGTTACGAACCATTGTCACTTCTCCTTGTCACTTCTTTCTCTTTCTTTTTCTTATTAAATTAAAATAATTTACAAAAATTATATATAATAATACAATTATAATACAGTTAACGTATGAATTTCTTTCATACGCTAGTAATTTTACAAAGCAAATTCAATTTCCAAAATTATTTATTTCCTTAATTTATTTTAGCAACATGTTTCTTCTTGCTCGAGGATAATTGTAGCTAATTGCAACATAATTGCAACGCTCGGACGCGTGCATTGCTACGATTGCGAATGTGAAATATTGCTCAATTGTGACCAACATTCAAAAGAAAACATTTATGACTTTATTGCGCGTGAACTTGATGCGAGACATTTTACCATGTCTTTTAATACGCTTAATTTTAAAGTCTACACATTTAATTTTTAAATCTTTTAAATATTTTAACATACAATGTACATACATTGGCGAGTGTCATATAGACAATATATCAACAAAGTAAATGTACAATTTTATATCAAAGAGGAATAATTTTAAAACTTTTATGTGAAATTAAAGTTTTTATTAAAGTCTTATTAAAGTTTCAAAATTAAAACATAATTCCCACTTAGTTTATCCCAACAGTAAATAACATTAACATGTAATTATCATCAAAAATTGGAACAAAATAATTTGAACAAATAAAAACATTGAAATATGATTATGCTAACTGCTTTCAAGAATATGTTTACAATATGTAGTGGAATTGTAATTCAATAAGTATTATACAGTACAATAAGTATAATTTTAGCATTCTGTCACGTTGTTTTATGTTAATACAACCAAACAAATAAAAATAAAAAAAGTTTAAATATGTAATGTTCTTTTTTATGTGAATTGGAATTCAATATTAACAAATAGATGAGCACAAAAGCCACTGGTAACAAAAACAGTTTATCTTGAGTTGTTTGTTAATAATATCAACAATTCTTTAGCATGAGTTTAATGAAAAATGTTTTAAAGAAATTCTAAGGTCGTGACTACAAGTAGCATCAATACTTACGTCAAATATATTCCACGTACGTCAAAATATATTCCACTTACGTCACAATTATACTTTTATATATTCAAATATATTGTCATATTTTCTTTAGTATTCGATGACTTGTTATATTATCAATTTTATAATGCCACAAAACATTTTCAATCAAAACATTCTTTTTTTTCTTGACACGTATGGTTAAATGTTTCTAACTACCAAAAGAATAGTGAATATTTGGAAAAACACAATAAGTTACTTAATCTCAAAATGTTTTATTTAATATACTCTACAATGTCTATTAGTCTTCTTCTTCAAAAGTCTTCAAAATTAAATTAAATCTTCTAGTAATCAGCGCGATGTATAAGTTTCGCGCATTTCAGCCGATTCTGAATAACTGCCGATCCTTCTATTTTTTTTAATCATCGTAAACGCGCGCGCGAGAAACACAAAAAATGCATAAGCTCGGAGGCGACATAATCTTAATTGTAAAATCTTGTTTTCTTTCTTGCAATGTATTCAGAGAGTATTAATGAAATAAGAATTATTAAAAGAAATATATTTTAATAAAAAAGCAGGATGGAGTATATATCAAATGTCATTTAGATGATCCAATATCACTACAGTGATTATTTAAAAAATAAATACTTCCGCTTTATGATGAGCTAAAATATATGTGATATGCAAAGACTTTCTTAAGTAAAATAATTAACTGTAATTTAATGATAACATATACAACGTTTATAAATAGCTCCGCATTTTAAATCAGCATGAATTACTCTCATTTACAAGAATGACTTGCGAGACATTTGATATTCGCACGATCAAAATCTGATAAAATACGAAGAAAATGATTTGTAAAAATATATAAATAAATTATACATATATAAATATATGTATAATTTCAGAACAAAAAAGAATTAAAAAAACCTACGTTAGACGTCCATTAGATATCGCATAAAGCTGTGAACATCTAATAGATATCTAATGAGATTTTTGGTTTAGGTGGAATATACATATCTCATGTATATAATATTTTAATACAATTATGTAAATATATTTGTTTTATATTAATTATAAGTAATAATTATAATTTATAGTGGGTGCATATATCGTATGTAAAAGTTTTCTACAAAATTCAATTCAATAGAGATTTAACATATCGACGAATGTTGCCAACAGAGTATAGATATATATGGTGTATTTATATCAAATCGGCAACGCAAAGTAGCGCTGAATGTTGTAAAGAAATTGATTCGAACCATGTTCGATTGTCTATTCTATTGTTACCAACGATAGATAATTGTTGTTTCTTTCTATACACATACATCTTATCGTATTTTTTCTCTTTATGTATTTCTATATATTTGCCAAATATCTATCAAAAGTAATTCTTCTTTTTTGCAGAATGTTTTTTGATTTAATTATCTTAAACAAAACATTGTATATCTCTCACAAGTTTACAAGTTTATACACCATTGTTTTATCTTCAACAATCATTGCTACAATATCAGTTATCGGATACAGAGTACTTAATGCAATTTAGAAGTAATAATATGAGAATTTTACTCATATAGTATATTTTTCATTCATTTTATTGCAAATAAGTGTCATTACAAAAAATATTGAAAATGTTTTCTTATAAATTAAGAAATTGTGTTGTTTGATCAAAAATTTTAACAAGAAGATTGTACTATGTTTTGTGTTGTATTAGAATCGTATATAGTTTTGCTATGCAACTTCATTTTTTACACATAGGTTTTATTATTAAAAAACTTCGGTCTCACTTTCACATATCAAACTAGCATATACAAATATATATATATATACATTTTACATAATTTTCATAATATAAAACGAGTAAAACAAATCTTTTGCAAATTTTTAATAAATAATTTGATAAAATTGTTATCTAATCATGTATCTCATGCCAGATTATATCATGCCAAAACATTACGCATTGTCTAAAACTGCACATATAATTTTATGTATAAATAATAAGTAAAATGATTTGGCGCGTATTTTAGTAAATATATAGAAATGATAAAAATCACGTGTAAGCCAATTGTTCACAAAATTTATTTCTCCGGCTATTATCGGTACTCGTTAACCTACTTTCGTAACTCAAGTTGCAGAAATATCGGGGAAATAACACTGAAGTCACGAGAACGTCGCGTTGTCCGTGTAACGTCTGTTTATTTCACCTACATTACATAGAAGCTAAGAAATACTACATCGTGTACTAAAAAATAATTGATTAATTTTTTGATAAATCATTCTTGGAAGACTTATTGTTTTAAAATTATCTCTTTGCGCGATTAAAAATGTCGCACAGAAATCTACAGCGCGAGTCTTTTAATCGGACTTATTGGTATTCCATTCGTCGAAAACTGTACTACCATTAATTTGAACAGAACCGTTGTTAGAGATACTGACAACATTCTTTTTTGTCTTTGATTTCTGTTGCGCGTCCGATTTCAAGTAATTATTCACATAGAACGATCCGAACATGTATGTGAAAATGCCGGCGTTAAGCACGAGCAGAAACGACAGCGGCTTCGGAAAGTTGCAGCTGGTGAACAACATTTGAAAATTGTGACAGAACACAATGATAAACTGCACGATCTGCATGATCGTCAGATATTTTTTCCACCAGAGGTATTTGTGCATATGCGGCCCAAACGCAGTCAGCATATAGTACGTGTACATGAAGATGTGAATGAAAGCGTTGATAACGCCGAGCAAGGTTGGGTGTCCGCTGGCGAAGAACTTCACGCCGATCCAGGCGCAAATTGGCATCATGGAGTGATGATAAAGATGCAGAGACGTGATCTGCCGGTCTTTTTTGCGCATCACGAAAAATACCGTGTCGAGTAGTTCGATCAGTTTGCATATGTAAAACACGTGAACCGCACGAGCCATCTGCAATGAGCGTAAAATGACGTAATTACATAAATATTCCAGAGAAACGTGAATGATAGATATAATTATTGCTAAGTGACATTTTCTCCGAGGAGAGAACGGAGTGCTCCTTCACCTGAAGCAGGACTCGGAATTCAAGCACCGGTTTCAAGTTGTTGCAATCACAGTGACGACACGTATCCCGTCACTTAGACTTGAAGGAATCACGGTAACACGGATTTTGAAATCTAAGTTTAATTACCTGACATGCGCATGTTTGTGTGTATGTTTGTATTAATGCAAAAATAATATCCCGTTATTCTCTTATGCATGAGTTATTATTAAAAATTGTTTCGCGTATTTGATGAAGTTTAAAAACTTACTCTCATTGAAGTCGGTTCAAATGAATAATCGACCGGTTGGCAGATATAATTATATTCGTACAGCCAACCGCTCATCAAGCCTTCATAAAACATATAAACACTTAACAAAATCTGAATAAAGTTATAAACTATCATAGTGTTCTTCAAGTCGTATGGCTTCTTGTCTTTCATATATTTTGGTCCGACGGAGACACAAAAGTACACATATGTTATTACAATTGTTAAAATTGGACCAGGACTGTCTACTAGGAACCATCCTACCGTTCTCGGATCTGTGAAACAAAATAATATATTGAGAAAAGTTAACAAAAATCTGTTCAGATAAAGAATATTAAACGCATTATGTATAATATATTACTTTGTGCTGTAATGTACAAGAATCTTTGCTGCAAAAATTACCTTGTTTATTATCTATCAAGTCTCTATACCATTCCACTATGCCTGACATTTTTTAGTGTTTGATTTATTTAAAAATCTGGAAAAAAATATATATATTATATTACAATTTAGTTACAAATTTTATAATCTTTCAATTTCTCAAATTATTTTTTTATGTTTTTTTCAAGACATATTTAAGGTTTTTTTTTATTGACAGGGAAACTGTTACAAAATGTCGATGTAATTTTCTTTGAGAATTGTTGTAGAATACGCAATTTAAGAAGACATATATATATATATATATATATAAATTTTTTTTTGTATTTTCTATGCATTTTAATGAAAGTGTAAGGGGTGATATACAAGATTTTTTCTATAGAAATTAATAATCGTAGTTTTGTAATAATATTTTTTAAAAACTATGCGATCACTATTTTTCAACGGACATTAATTATTTTTTATAGTTAAGAACTTCGTTATTTTATTTTTACACACACACAAAAAAAAAGAAAGAGAGCGAAAGAAAGAAAGAAATGTGTGTACATATACTAAAAAGATAAGTATTTTAGTTACTAATAAGTAAATTACAATTGCAACACTGATATTGTGAAGTGTTGCAGTGAAGTGCGGGGAAGGGGGGGGGAGC
This sequence comes from Pseudomyrmex cubaensis, assembly GCA_014825685.1. Lineage (NCBI taxonomy): Eukaryota > Metazoa > Arthropoda > Insecta > Hymenoptera > Formicidae > Pseudomyrmex > Pseudomyrmex cubaensis. Next base: position 4,186 of record QVOA01012141.1, on the reverse strand, counting down.
GCAGCAACACGTGCATCCATCAAGAAGTCTACACAATGCGAAAGTACGGCACATTGTCCTGCTTGTCCTTGGTCGTCTTAATGAGAATCATACAAAGAGCACGATAAAACAAAACTAAGAATTATAAAGCTGTTTGCATTTCCTACATTGCAACGGACGATTGCACCGTGAGATATTAGCAATTTGTCCGGGAAACTCACTCAAGACATTATAATTTTTAAATTTATGATGTTTCGAACGCAATTACCGAAAGTTTAATAGAGGTCAATTTCTTCGGCATCAACTATATTTTTAAACTCAATTAAATTTAATTCTCTACTGAATTATATCACGTATCAATGTTATGTGCTTGGCGCGTGCATACGCTAGATCTAGAACGTTGGTAAAAAGATTACTAAAAAAAAAACCATAAGTTTCTTTTCTCTTCCGCAAACTGAAACAAATATAAAATGTGTTCTCTATGTGTTCTTTCACCTCTAGTTGTGTCTTAATGTTAATGTGCAGATAATATATGAAAATAAAAACATTCTACATTAATAATTTAGTTTAATACAATTAACATGGTAATAATGTGTTCCATGTTGCAAGCGGTCAAAGCTTGGAACTGACCATTGTCTTTTGTTACGAAATCTATTATTAGCGATAAATCGTCGCTTAACATCAGGTTATAAAACAAGCAATTAAGTGTTTCAAAGACAATAATATTATTGTGGCCAAATTTTTCTTTTGTGGTTTTTAACCGCACTTTTACGAGGAAATAAGATTCTTGCGTTAGTTGTTCTGTTTCTCAACACATGTTCACTCTTCAAATTCCATTCCCAGTTATCTTTAACACATGTGCGTTATTAAAAACAAAAAATAAAAAAAAAAAAAAACAACAGCAAGACGATTTTCTGATCGAGATCGAGTCCTGATAGTGCAATGTCCGTGATTTCAAGTCAGACAACTGAGAGCTGATTATATTTCTACTGATTTAATCATTTTCACGCAATATACAGAACCATATTTGTGAAATAGTTGCGTAAAATAATATAAAGACGACGGTCCGGAAAGCCGGAGATTCCAGGTTCGACTCCTGGCTGAGAAGTTTTTTTCGCATATTTTAATAATTAATTAGAGGAGTATTCGGGGTCTCTCATATACGAGATGCAAACCTAGCATCCTATATGAATTTAAAAAATTGTAATTTCAACCAAAAAACTCACTTGTAAAAATTTACAAGTGAACGCGTTATATGTGTATACATATATATATATATATATAGATACATGTACAGTTTCCGCTCAACATCCTGGGAACGGCTCGTATGGCCTTATATATTTCTTAGTATAATATAAAGTGTGTTTTCTTAGTTCGTGGAATTATTAAAAACATGTAACAACTTTTTGATAAAGGTTACCTTGATTATACACCTTGATTATATACGTTTCTTTGTATGCGTCTCGTTCTGAAAAATAATTATATTTCTTACACGAATGCGGTAGATTTATATATTTATTGAATCAATCAAATTTATATATTTATTGAATCAATCACAAAAAAGCGATAACGTTAAAAACTCTTTTTGCATCAATTATTGTTCGTAATTATCTACTTGCTCATTAAAGTGTTAATTTCTTCAGAATGTATAATTACAGTAGTGCCTCGCGTATTTGCCGCACTCTGCGAGTCATACCTACTAATTTCTAGAAATGCTTTGCATAAAGCCTAAGCCGAGTGCTTTCTGCGAAGCACTTCTAGAAATTTGTATGACTTGCAGAGACATATTGAGGAAAACATGCGGCAAATACGCGAGGCACTACTGTATCTTAGATAATTATAAGCAAAATATGTAACAACATTGTTTTTTCTTTGATAGCAAAGATACGCAAATATGTATCTCGCGTAGGAAAATTCCTAGGAAGTATAATTATAAGGTTTTTTCTTTGATAGCAAAGATACGCAAATATGTATCTTGCTCTTTTTTAGATCAAGAATGATCGACAGATTTATAATACACTTTTTCCGAATTTCACCTTGAGAATAAAATTCCAATTCGACGAGACATTAATCGTCGGAATTGGATGTCTTCCAAACGAGAGATCTATTATAGTTAATATGCGGAATATAAACTAAAAATATACATGTACAAAAAGTAAAATTCAATTCATAATATCAACTCAATATTTCTCTCAATATACAATTATGCTACGAGTTATTTTAAAAAGACGCAACAATGACGTTAAAAAAAGAGGAATCCGAAATATATACGCTGTAAATTTTACTTTCTAAAATGATTTACTTATTAAGACTATGTTACTTTTCACGCGTCATCGTCCGAGAATAATATTTAACGCAAATAATGCTTAATCAAAGTGTAAATAACATTCATGGTTTCTGTGATTCTCACGATGTGATATTTAAATAAAATATATATTTTTAATGTATGATTGCATGTAAATCCAAAGGAAGCAAAGATTAATCTTTTCTGCATAGCGTCGAAATATATAAAGTATTATATAATGATTTCAAAATCTTTCCTTGCATTCCCTTCTAAAAACATTCACAAACTATTTATTACGATCGCCACAGCAATTGCTTGCTGTTCGTTTTGCTGAAGTAGCAGCTCATTACATCTAGTCTTACATTTGAAAAAATACGTACATAGTAACCGATCACGAAAAGGCCACTTTGTTGAAAGGATCGCAACAAGAAAGACTATACTACGAAATAACAGCAGAAAACTCTGCAAAGCGTTTATCACACATTTTCTGCATAGAAAAATATGCACTTGATAAAGTTCGCACAATTATAGTAAATTAAGTTTACATCATTAATGACAAAAGTTTCTTCATTGCTTTCGATTTATTTTGTAAAAAGTTTTTTTTATTGCTTTTTGATTTATTTTGTTGATTTTCCTTTCTCTTTTATTTTTCTATTTACCACAATTTCGCAAAATAATCTTGTAATTTTTATAAAAAGAAAAAAAAAAAAAAAAAAAAAAACAATCAGAATCAGACGCATTTAGAAACAATACTTAAATAAATATTTAGAAAATATAGTTTTATTCAAAAGTATTTAAATATATTTTTCAAACACAAGTGTATGCGACTTCAGTTTCCGGATATTTTTACTGATATTCTTACGGACTATTATGCACTAACGGCTATTGCAGACTAATGGCTCTATTAATTATATAATCTATATAATCTACTAATTATTTGAAATGTGTGTTTGACATGAAAATTATTTATGAAATTTATACACTTGACTTCGCAGTCACGAGCTACAATTTAAATGGTAAATGTTTATTTCTTGTGTAAGAAATGAGCGGCACGTGCAGTGCCTCAAGCGAAAATGTAAATAAATAAAATGTAATACACATACTTTGTACTGCTAATTATTAGTACAAAGTGCGATAGGTATTGTTGCTTACGTGCGAATTACAAAATCGAGAAATCGATTGGTTAAAATTGACCGGATCCTTTCCCCGTTTTCTGTCGCAAGACCAAGGAAAGATTAAGGATACTCTGATGTTGAAAGGTTTAATCGGCTTTAATCCTCGTAATCGATCATCTACAACATGTTACTTTGGTAAAGAATAAATAAGCGGTTTCGCTGATTATATAACCCGTCAAAACGCTCATACGAGATGTAAAAGTGAATAATTCTGGAAACTTCCATATATTTACCTTATTCATAGAAAATTAACACATATCATATCTTGCAACTTAAGTGTCCATAAAAGAGATTTAAGATGTTTAAACATATTAACATGAGCTAACACAATTAGCTCTCTCAAAATTTTACAGATTTTATTGTTCTTTGCATACTTTTATTGCTTTTAATTTCTGTTGATTTATCAACGACAACACATGGGACATCTACGCGTAAACGATTTTGCGGTCGATAAACATTGAAATAAAAATAATGACATGTTATTGGTCAAGTATATGACTTTCTCGGTCGCGTCCTTCCAAAGTTCCGGTTTTTCATTTTCAACGTCCTTCGGTGAGCGAGACTCGTGAAGAAAATTATCTGCGACTTCGATATTGGACGAGCGCTTTATATAGTCTTAATGTCTTGTCGGAAACATTAATATGTATGTATTTCGGGACGTCCCGATAGGACAGGTTTCTTTTGCGCAGATCGACGGTTGTACAGATTCCGTTTGCCTAGATCCCGTTTGCACAAAAAACTTTTGCGT
>QVOA01012140.1:0-64900 GCA_014825685.1 Pseudomyrmex cubaensis | reverse complement strand
TACTTAAAGAACTTTAATACACACATTTAATTCAACAACTAAATTTTTTGCTCGATATTGACCTTTTCTGTACCTTATTTTGTAAATAATAGATATTTTTCCGAGAGCGCAAACGCGCGAGAAAGTTCTCGTCGCGCGGCCGGTATACGTCTGGAAAGAGAAATAAAACGTATCATCCCGTAAAATTGACTTTCTGAAAGTTCACTTCTAATCAGAGCGTGAAGTGATCAAAAAACTTTGAGTATTAATAAAAGTTTGTTCGCGCGGCCGCCGAGATCGCGAAAATCCACATATGACAGATCGCCGGGGATTATCGCGATTTTCCCGTGAATTCCCAAAGCTCAAAGAGAAATATTTGCGAGACAGACAATGATATATATACACTATACGTCGATGGTACCCCGGCTCTACGCCTTGTCTTTGCCAGAAACTAAGGATGTTTGCGGTCACTCGACGATACGTAGGTATATAGCGAAGTTTGCGTATCGCGGTCTGTGGATATAAGAGTAAATCGTGTTAATCTCCGACGACGGTTATCTTGTCGGGATAGTTCGCGAATTAATCGTTTGCGCGAACTTTCGCGGTGTTTGTTTTCGATTTTAAATCGGATTGGAAAATAGATTTAAATCACAATTGATGGTGCCGAAAGATACGATTATACGACGAAGATCAGATGAGATTCAAAAATCCTCTTCTTTTTTTTCAATCTGTTTCTCGGAGCGGAAATGAAAGTAAATCCACTAAAGTCGAATTTTGTTGAATCGTGAAGATATAAAAATTCTTTATCTCCTTACGTTTAAATCTCTCTCTCTCTTTCTCTCTCTGACTGTTTGTTGCAGAAAAATTATATTTTCCGAGATGAGATTGAATTAAACGCCGATGCGCCGCCGCAAGATGCTTCTTATCTCTAATATCTGGTTGGCTTGTTTTTTAACGTCTGCATCGATTTATCTGCAACGTGTGATCAACTGTACGATTGAATTACTGTCATTGTTGCCAATTCAAATACCAATATTAGCTTTTCATCGTGCGATGTATATAATTCATTAGCGACATTGTGTAACAAATGCTAGCGTCGATGTCAAATATTTGCGGGAAAATATTACATGTACATATTCGAAACACTTACACGCCGTTTGAAAAAGTAGATTTTAATTATTTTACGTCGTAATTTATGTCGATAGAAAAATTAGTCAACCTTTAGAACATGTTCCTTACATACATCTTCAATCAAACAACATTATTTCTCTATATAAGCTTCTTCTCACGTACAGACTTTTGCTTAAACTTCGATCGTTGACATCGTCAGACTTTTCGCCTCATTACGGAGTTTGCAATAAACATAACGGCCGTCGAAATTAACATCGATAGTTCGTTCGTTCCCTCGGCTTAACATCGACGGTTTCCGCGCGATCGTTCCAATCGCCATTCCTTTAATAACGCTATTACGTTCGACGTTGGAACGCGTCTCGCTATGAGCATCCTTTCTAAATCGATCCAGCAATCGCGTTTCCGTCGGAATCGCCGGAGTTTCAGGAATACTCGGACCGATCGCTTCACTTATGTGCGTCCAACTACCGATACTTTTTAAATACAGCGAATTCCGCTCGTCGCATTCTAAGCGCAATTCTGCTTTTACCTTCTTCCAAAACAAAATGCTCGACAAATATTTTTGTTGTAATAATTGATATTTTATTCTAAATTAAATTTCACAAATTTATTTTGCGAAATAAATAATCCCCGCCTAACCGTGTCCCGCTCTAAGCGTGTTTTTCCACTGATCTTTGGCTGACCATAAGTGTGTTTTTCCACTGAACTGATTTATTTTTGCAAAACTCACATCGTAAACGCGCAATAATTGCCTATCCTTCGAAGGTTTTTTGTTCGCATCTACATTTTAGGACAAGATGACGTTTTATGAATTTATAAAATTCAGATTAGCGTCAATTAAGTCAAAGGAGGGGGGACGTTATTTGAATGAAAATGGTCGGCGCGTCAAAGGTCTTTGAATTCGAACAAGTTCGACGAGCGTTTCGGAGAATCGAAAGCTTTTCGACGTATATGACGACAGGTCTATTAAATTTTAAATGACCGGATTAAATGCCGAGGCGCGCACCGCCACTTGATATCGCGGGCAAATATCGCAGCGGGGAACCTCGTTGAAAAGAAACGGTTGAGTGGCTCTCTTGAAAGTCCATAGTTTTTGTAAAACCGACCACTTTAATTTCCACAATTATCGTCTATTATTGTTTCGTATACAAACGGTAATTATTGTATTTCTAAAACAAGTCACATAGACGCTCCATTATACAAAATAATATCTACTGTTTAAAATTGCTACGCATTTGGAAATTTCAAACTGAAATAACGCAAAAAATATTTGATTTCAACTTTTTCCATGTTCTAATTTTCTGCGTTCGTCGTAAAAAAAAACAACGATCGTTGACCTGCCTTTTGCGCTAGCAGAAAGGGTCGCGATCCTCGATGACCGGTTCGCGAACCTCGCAAAGGCGGCGGCAACGGCACAGTTTTATTCATGGAGTATTACATTACATATTCAGGAGTTACTGACCGACTGTTTCAAGTTTCCGCGAGAAACTAGCGTCGCTTTTTGGACACGTAAAAACACGCTGTTTTCGCAGAGCGCACGTAGTAGTCTCGGGGCCGCGCGTGCGGTCGGCGCAAATAAATTCTCTCGAAAACGCGAAACCCAATACAAGGAGGCGTCCGAAACCGTTCCGCGCTACCGCTGCTGGTCGCATCGATTTCTGTGTGCACGCGCTATGCATCTCTCGTTTCGACGCTGACTTTCGGCGCTGCTGCTGCCGCTCCCGCCGGCCGCGCTCGCTGCTGGTCCGGGGCGCTTATTATTCCGCAAGCCCGGTAATAACCAAATTAACGCTATACACGAATTTCCGATGCGGCGCACGTAGTGGTGCGCGGCTTACACCGATGCCGAGCAACCCCTCTTCTCCCTTGTAGTAAGCACCCCGAAGTTCGCGAGCTCGCCCTGAGCGATCGCGCAGGGTTTTGGGTTGCTCTCTGTCTCTCCCTTTCTCTTTCCCTTCTCTCTTCTCTCTCTCTCTCTCTCTCTTATCTTCCTTCTTCCTCTCTCCATGACGGAGAGAGAGTTTGGGTAAGCGTTCAAGGAACTAGAGAAGCATTATCCCAGCATCCTGCTGGCACTACTATCCAGCCTATGTTCGTGTGAGTCATTGCACATAGGTACATCGATACCTGTACATGTGATCAATGGATAAGTTCCTAACGACCCTTCACTTCGTGTCGCTGCCGCCGCCGCGTCAGTTGCATGTGCGGCGAATCGATCGGTGCACGCTGCATGTGCAACACACAGCGGGGATTCCTTAGTCTTAGCATCGGAGAGGGGTGAATGTGAACGTTATGCCAGTGATCGAGTCGAGGCAGACAGAAAGCGGATGGTTGTAGAGCTTCATTTTGTTTCTATCCTATTCCACGTATTTCTTCCACGCGGTATATATCGTTTGCATGTAAATGTAATCGATAATCGTCACGTACCAGTGACGTGCATACGTTGTATGTAAATGTGTCTGGTAATTTGTATTTTGGCATTCCCACAAAAAACCGAGAGAAAAAAAATGCTTTTTGTGCAAGCTTCCGAAAGGAAACTCCGTTTAAGTTTTGAAATGAAAGTTTTGAAGTCGTGAAATTTACCGTTAACATTTAATCAAAAAAAGTGTATTTATTTACCGCGCGTTCTACTTACTCGCGAGCAAAAGCGAGGATCATTATCCCCGTATGCGGGTTATATTCGAATCTGGACTCGGTAAATTTAGACTAGTTCCAATTAACGATTTACTTGATGAACGCCACGTCGAGTTACTGCAATTGCGGATACAAATGCGCGCGCGCGCGCGCGCGTTCGCCCGGCTTCATTAGCGTCCCATTTTCTTTTTTAATTAGCAGAGTAATTTGCTACATTGGGGAGGAAGAATTGCATGTTCACGCTTTGTTGTTTATGAACAATCGGTTTCGACGGCGTATTCGACAGAGTTAGACGAGACGTTAACTTGAACCCAGAAAGTGGGACAAAAACTTTTCATAACTGTCGCGCATTTACGTTCAAAAGTTTACTTTATTGTATTTTATAAATTTGCTGCATTTTTTTCTGACAAACGTGTCGATAGCAATACAACGCGCGCGCGCGCGCGCATGTGTGTATTGTAATTTATTCGTACATAGTCAGTTTTTTCCGTGCGATTTTTCATTTCAAGGATCGCGCGCGGTAAAACCAGCAACAAAATCGGCAGAAAACAAAAATGATTACAAAAACTAACCCGCAGCGTGCGAACGTTCAAAGAACGCGATATCAACTATCACATGTGACTAATTGAAAAAGCACAAAAAATGACAAACGCAGTGTAAAATCTCGAAATTCGATGATTTTTTTTTCCCCCGGCACAAAGCGAGTCGAAGCGAGCAATTGCCGCGTTATCTCGCTTGTTCGACATTTCGAGTTTGTTGTGTGTTGAGTTTTTATTTTTTCTCAAACAAAACCGATCGACCCACCTGCACCTGTTTGCAGAACTCAACTCGACGTCGCCGTCGACGAGCGAGCTCGGCGAGTTCGAGAGCGACGAGGCGAACGCGGACAATGACGAGGACGCGGTCGAAGACATCCTTTATATGCGCGGTGCCACCTTCACGATACATCTGGACACCCCGGCTGAGAATTTCACCGCGAATGCGACGAGGATAAACGAGGAGAACGGCGCGGATCGGATCGAGCTGCGCGCCACGTCACAGGTAACATCACCTCGCCATATTTTCCCTTTCCCTCTCTCTCTCTTTCTGAAAGGGTTGGTTTATCGTATTGCTTGCATAGCGTTTGAAACGCGTTACTCTCTGCTATTTGTTACGTGAGAAATTTCGTAGTGATATTGCGGCGAAAAATGCGCAATAAGAACGTTCGAAACAAAACCTCGATAAAAAAACACGACGTCAGTAAATCCGCCTTGAATCTCATCAGTGATACTTTCTTTGAATTCACGTTTGAAAGTTGTTTGTGTGCGCGTGTATATTTCAAACTGACTCGAGTTTCAAAAACATTCAGCGAGACCCGTGTCTGAAAGACACGGTTAATAAACAACACGAAAAATACAGAAAGTGACGCGCAAGAATATCAAAATACGAGAATATATTTTTGAGAGAAAAACACGGAAAAATATATAAAACTAATATTATATTTGCTACGTATTTGTTGTCGGAGATCTCTCTCTCTCTCGTTCTCTCTTCGCGACCTTTACCAAAGTTGATTACAGCTTCGTCATTTGTGTTTGATTCGCTGTATTAAAATCAACGGTAATTTTTTACATACGAAAAGCGAAGTGAGATACGTCGCCAAAGATACAAGGTACGTCAACACGATTCACGGAGTTGACTAACTGGTACGTAAACGCAAACACAGTTCGGTTGACCCAAAGGAAACGCTCGATATCATACGTGGGAACAGTCAATATCGCAAGAACTCAACTACTAACTCCGAAGACTTAATTGATTGATACGTCCACGTGCTGTCCGTGTTCGGGGCTAAATCGGGAGAGAATCGATCCAGCGTCGTCGTCGACGACGACGTCGTCTTTGACACTGCGAACAGAACATTCGCAGAGACGTAAATGGGGTATGTGCGAAATCTATGTGCGATAGAAATAGCGATTACGTGAAATCGAGACGACCTAACATCCTCGACCCCGAAATTCTCCTTCGAGAACGCAAATTAATGATCGCGACGCCAGCTAAAAGTTGCGAAATGCAGTTTTACAAATGATCAAACGTTCGATGAGGGTTTTTCAGATAATAATCTGACACAAGTGTCTCTCGTACGTGTACGAGATACGTTATAAATAACGCGTTTAACAATCCCGTATGATAGCACTGGAAACGTTTAATTGAACACATAGAGAACACAAATATAAATATTTTTGCATACGTATAATTATACAATTAACACATACATATGTATATAATATATATATATATATTTGTGCGTAATGTTAATAAAATACGCGAAATATCAAATAGCAATTGGACATCGAACACACTCGTTGCAAATGAAAATTAACATTGTTTTTTGTGCGATCGGTTACAAAGAGAATATTATTAAAATTCAATAAAATTAAATTGATACGCAAATGTTGATATATATAATATCGCGTTTAAACGTGCTGTGTGTGCTTCGCGCAGAACCAAGTTTGAGAGATTCGCGAGGCTTTCTCTTCATCTCGATAGATAAATAAAATTTATCATTTTGCTTTGTTCAAACGTTCAAGTATTATATTATATACGCTGTCGCGTGTATGCAAGTCTTCCGATCTTTATTCAAAAGCCTTTTCAAATAAAAAACCAAGAGTCACGCAACAGGTACTTCACATCCGCTGCAGCTTTCTTTAACATGCAGCAGACCACTCCATTATTTCTGAAAATTTTCTTGCCCTCCCCCGAATCGACAACAACGAGCAGAGGGATCAATAAATGATGAGAGGCGCATGTCGAGAAAGCGGGTCGACTCATAAATAATATTCAGTTCTCTCTTTCTCGTCTCTCTTTCTTTTCGGCTATTTTACATAGTTATCCGTTGTTGCGTTCGGATGGAAATACGTGTGTGTATCTGTCATAATTTTTATTATTATTTTTTTTTTATACGTGCTCTGTTTTAAAAACTAATTCTGTTACTCATAATTAGTCATATTCGTGAAGAATACGTCGAGCAAGCATGACGCATTCTCTACGAATGTGACTAATTACGGGTCAATTGAGATAAATGTGACGTTGCGCTAAATGCGTTATATACTGTTTTCTTATCTTGTGATAAATGACATTACTGTACAAGCCTTTCCTCCCTCTTCCGCGCAACGTACGCAGAAAATTAATCTTGCGTTTTTACGCCGTCGCAATGTCTTCTTAAATATCGAGTGTCAGTTTTTCTTTTACACGCGAGAGTCAATACGACGAAGGTTAACTCTTTGAGAAAAAAGGAAACTCAGGTATATAATGATGCTTCTTCCGGGGGATATGTATTCAGGGTCCAAATCTGGAGCAAAAACTACCATCAACGATGGAGAGCATAGTGAGCACCGAGCCGGCGTGTTCTTTGGACTGCGGACCGGCTGGGAACTGTTATATCGAGCAATCGCGCGAGGATGAAGTCGACGACGAGATCGAGGACGACGGCGCGGCGGATCTCTACGGCAACACCGTGAATCTAAGAAGAAAGCAGGGAACGTTCAGGCAAAGATGTCAGTGTCCTCTCGGAAGGGGCGGAGATCGTTGCCAGATGGGTGAGTGATGCTCTTTATCTTTTTTTTCCTCACATTGCGCAATTTTCTTATCCGTTCTATGAATAAACGTCAGCCGGTGACGAACATAACAACGCGAGTGACGCATTTTTAAAGGTGTAGATTTTTTTTTTTTTTTTTATTTAAATTTGAGAAAACAAGAAGAAAGATGCTACTTAATTCTAAAAAGAAAAATAAAATGTATTTCGCTAATTAAGTTTTGAATAAAGACGCCAAAAAAAAAAGTTTTATTCTCAGAGGTTTATTCTTCGGTCTGTAGGATCGACTTGAGAAACTTGCACGTTGTCTTTTTTCACTTCCTTCTTCTGAGAGAACTCGATTTATAATAAGAGTAAAGATAAATTTTCAAATATGTACATTTCGTACGTAAATAAAGACTGTAAACAGGCAGTGAAACCAAATACCTGCACAGTTTCTTCAAGCGATTTTATTAGAGAAGACACAAGATCCATCTTACGAAAAGTCAACTTTAATCGTAACTCGAAAATTTATTTTTTCCCGTTTTTTCTCCAAAAAAAAAAAAAAACCAATTATTTCCGCAAAAGAGTAAAGGTAACGTTATCAGACGACGCGTGCGTAATCTTTCATCCCGTGAACAACGTCGGAACGTAGAAAACACATTCAGAAGCACGAAGTTAAACTCGATAAACAAGCGAGATCGACGCGAAACGTCGGCAAGTGATTTTCTCCGCGAGAGTAAACTCGAGATCGAGAGAAGCGGGTCCTTCACAGAGAGAGAGGAAGAGAGAGAGAGAGAGGATCGAAGAATTGAAAACTTGCTCATCATCGGTCGCTCTTTGTTCTGTTCCGCGCAAAACTTACAGCATCCAAGTCGAAAGAGTACTGTGTTTTCGAGGTCCCGGGAGTTTCCGCGCATTCGACGCGATCAGATCTGTTTGCACCTGTCTGCTTCACGGAAACTCCCAGGAAACTCGGTGTGCGAGACCTCACTCACTCACTTACTCTCTCTCTCTCTCTCTCTCTCTTTCCCCCTCTCTCTTGGTAATCACAAACTTTTAACCCTTTGAGATGCCCGCTGCGGCTCTCCGGCAAATAACGTTAAACGTTCCCGGTCGATCTTTGGCAACTCGCCGAGTCTCGAACGTCGCCGATGACACATACACACGAAACGTAATTTCGACATCGATGTGTGTCTACGATTTCGAATTACGAATCGACGAAAGTTATGAGAAACCTTTTCCGCAATTTCGAGCTCGCGAATTATCTTCAGACAAGGAAAGGAAATATATATCAATTTTTTTTTTTTTAAATTTCTAAAGTCGATGAAAATGCGACGCACCGTTATCAGTCCGATATATGTATAAAATAATAATCGAATATAGTCGATGAGAAGAATGGCTCAAAGAGAATGTCAAACGAGTAACGGAATATCAGACCGATAATGGAATTTCTCTTTCTTTTTCTGTCTCTCTCTCTCTCTCTCTCTCTCTCGATGCACTTGATGAATTCACTTCATCAAGTTTTTACGCGGGCGCGTAAAAACTTGCAAAAACATTTCGTCGTTAGTTATCTCTCTCTCTCTCTTCTCGTCGCCCGATAATCCAATCTCTACCTGTATACACCGCGCGAATCCTGAAGGTAATGTGTGTAACGATGATCCTCAAAGAGGCGCGCACGCACAGAGACCGTCAATACTTGAGATTTCGAGCTAGTAAACCGAATGCGGGAGAGAAAAGAGAGAAGGGGAGGGAGCGCGCTTATTTCGAAAAGTCGATATACCTACTTCAAGATTATCGATGTCAAACTAGTAGCTGGAAACCCCGGGCTCAGCCCCGGTTTAGTTGGAACCGGCATGTATATCGCTCTATGCAGATATCTACTTTGCATATTGACATTTCGCGCAAGAGAGAAATTTACCCGGGATTGACGCAACTTCTCAGGATTTTATTGGATGTTGTGTAAATTTCAATTTCGATGATTTTAAACGCGTAAGTACTATATACCACGTATCTCGCACGCGCGATAAATAAGGATTACATCCGCGCGCGTAAACCGCGAATATAACACGTGTGGAAACACATTTCCTTCCGCGTTGTTTGGCCGCGGTATCGATCTTTGTTTTCGCGACTATGAACGTTCCGAGATGTACGGATTAAGCTGCTCGATATTCGGTTTAATCTTGCAGAGTGGTTTATATTGCATCATGGGATTGCGTGGGGATTAAGCGGCGGAAAAATTGGACGTTTCCAGGTACGTTCTAACGTTTCCGCGAGCGTTTTACTTGCGCGGTTTTTTTGCGCGCTCATGATGCGGGCCGAATAAGTTATCGATACAGCGCGCGCGAGCATTTGTGCAGGTATCTCTAGGAGAATATGTGGGAAAAAGCTCGATACAAACATGTCGAAACGAGAGACACACGTAAAAAAAGCTCCAAATCTTAATTACTTATTTTTTTTCGAAAGTTTACACACTTCTGTTTTTTTTGGAAAAAAAAGCAAGCAAGGTGTAAAGTAGATCCGCGTTTTTTTTTTCACGACATAAAGCACTTTGCAATTTTATGCATACAAATTCGCGATTATTATGCGACGCATAATTAAAGAAGTTGGCAACAGGTCACGTAAAGGTGGACGCGCGCATGAAAAATCGTCGCTCGTGTTCGACGCAGTTGCTTCGTCGAAAATATAAACAGTTATGTCATACAATATATATCGCGTCGATTGCTTACGAAACCGATCTATCGTTTTAGATGCGGGATTATAGAGAATTCACGTGTGGAAAATATACGTAGACAAAAAGGTGCGATTTATACATATATATATTGTAATTCTGCCCACGCTCGTATGACGGTGTTATTGATACCTATTTCGAGAGCGACGGTGCTTACTAAAATACACACACATACACACATACACACGCACAGTGAAAACAGAAAACAAATGCTTTGAAAGCAACAGATTATTCATACGAAATGTCAGATATCCTTTCATTTTATGTTCGCCTCATGCTTCTGCTTTAAAACAACGCTTTTGCTTCCACCCCGGCTAAGGGATATTGTTTTGCTTTTATTTACATGAGTCAACAGCGATCTCTTCTGTGTGTTACTACGATGCTGGATATTCACGACCGATACGTCGACGTGTATTATTAACGAGTGCAAATAACAATTACAAATGCGGCAATGAAGAAAAAAAACAAAAAAACCGATCATTAATATTAACAATCGCCGACATGAATAATAAAATCGAATTTTACATGAGTAATATTTGTTAATATTTACAATTTCTGAAAATTAATGTGATATTTACATATTTCTGGAAATGTTCTATTTTTATATTATTTTTGTGATTTTATCATTTACATATTAACGAACGCACGTGCGTAGCTACAATTAAAATTGCTCCAACGAGAGAAACGCGCGTCGTGATTAAAAGAATGAAAATTTCTTACGGAAAATTGTCGATACTTGGCGTCATGTATTTACCGCGTGAATTATACGGTGCGACAATGCGAAACAATCCGATAGATCGTTACCGTTAATTTCGAGTAGAGAACGCGTGCAAATCAAAGGGACATGCGACGCCTCGCGCTTTGAACGCCGCGTCACAAGACCGCAGCGCGTGTTTTATATATTGACTCGCTGTACGGGATTACTCGTCACCTTGTTATTCTGCGTGGTCAAATTAAGCCTCGCTGAGCGGCTTGGGGGTAAAACCGCAAGGTGGGCGTTGCCTTGCCGGTTTAATTCCGCTTGCGAAGGTTTAAAGCAAACGCGACCTGCAAACCAAGTCGTCGCCGTTGATTCCCTGAGCAAGATCTAACGAGCTTAATTTATTTTACCAACGCGAGAGACCTTCGCGTTTCCCGTTACACATGTAAATATTTCTCCGATTGCGAAAACTTTCGTTTTCGACAAATCCCGGCGAACTCTCGTCGCAAACTTTAGTCGAGAATTATCGATTGCCGTTAAAATTTAATAAAAAAATAGAAAGAGTATATCGAGATAACGGATATTGCATTTCCTCTCTCGCTCTTTCGTACTTTGTTTTGCGCGATGCCACAAGAAAAGTCATAAAGAGAAGAAACGTCAAACTAAATCGGAAACGATTACGCTCGTGAATACATAGAGTTGTCATGACTCTCGTTGACGTATTCGCGCGCGGAATTAAGATCGGAGCAAAACAATGGGGCCCGGCAAAACGAGACGACTTAATAGTGATAAATTTCTGGCGCTATTCGGGAATTAATGCGAATGCGGCGGCGGCGGTGAAACGCAAAAAAAAAAGACGAGAGAGCAGCGGGGCGCGCAGTCTACTTTTCACTTTTTTTTCAAGCACGAAAATAGTATCTCCGACGAGCTTATCCGGGAAACAAAAATTTACTAGCGGCTGCCGCGACGTAAGTTCAGGCCGCTACATTTTAATAGCGATACATTATACGGACTTTTAATATTACAGAGTGCAGCTCGGCACTAATTCCGCATCATCTGTCCGCCATCGCGTGAGAGAGAGAAAGAGAGAGAAACGGCGCGGCTTTGTCGTGATTTATGCCATGGTTGAATCTGCGCGCGATGAGTGGAAGAATTTATTTTTTTCGCAGCTACCTCTCTCTCTCTTTCATCCTCGTTGTCCTCTCTGTTTTCTCGTTACAAATGGACGTAAATCAAGGAAACTTCCGTGTCGCCGTGCGGCCGAAAATATCCGTTTCCCGGAAACAACAGCAGTTTGTGTTTTTGTGATATCTTGAGTAGCAATATAAAGTACGTCGAGAGAAAGAGGAAGAGAATTATTATTTCGCGCATTAAATCTTGCATTGATTTCTCAATATAATTCCCATTAACTGCAGCGCGAAAGAGAAGGCTTTTGTAAAGCGTCGTTATCTTCGTTATATATTATTTACAATACTATATATTATTTACAATACTATGCAAATAATATACAAAGATTGGACATTATCACTCAAACATAAAAAAAAAAAAAAAAATAAAATTGCAATCCGTACGAAAACGAATTCTTTTATTCCACATTTTCGCCTCACTTTCGTCGTCGCGGAAATGAACTTATCTTGCCAGTCGTGCAATTTTTGATTCCGTGTATAAAACGACGGAAATATTATATATATATATATATATATACACACTGTACAGAGTTCTTATACAAGTGTCATACAAGAAACGAGAAAATAGAAACGGGACTCCATAGAAACCAGAGAGAACTATCGGTCGAAAATCAAATCTCATACTCCCCGATATTATCTCGCCGCTGCACACACTCATACACACACATACACACACGCACACACACTGAAAATATTCTCGCGAGCGGGACTATCCGAGAAAAGTACCTACTGAACCCGAAGAACCAGCAATCATCGCCTCTTTCGGTCTCGCCGTAGAAGCAATCGTCGGACAATTGCCGACCATTTCGCGCAACGCGGTTCCATTATACTACGTTTACGATGATCTTCGGCCACTGGATAACCCCCGAAGCTCCGGAACGGAGGTTGGCGAACTGCCAAAATGGCGCGCTCCGCACGCTAGATTAAGCAGATTAACCACGCGCGTCTCCAGTGGGCATTGTAACGCTCGACGGAGAGTCCGGATGCTCGAATGTCGTTAAATTCTTGCTGTTTGCGGATAAATCGCGCCTACCTAATTGGCCGATCTGGTTAAGCCGGGGGGAAAACACGATCGAATAATGTTCGACAACAGGTAATTTGTACGAGATGATTGAGTTGCACGAGAATCGCGCCGATTTTCTTCCCGGGACATCTCGACAAAAATTCGCCGGCGGCGAAAAGTTCGTTTATTTGTTCCGTCGACTAAAATCGCGGAGCAAGTGTTATATTTGTGCGTCGCCGGTTTTCGAAATCGCGCGTATGACGGCAGAAAAAAAAAACAAAAAAGACACGCCGAACAGTCTTAACGAGTTGCGACACAATTTTTCGATGTCGCACAAAGCGTGACGCGTTTTTTTTTTTTTTTTTTTTTTTTTTGTACTACGGCACAGATGCGTCGAACTATCTGAAACTGCATACGTTCGCAATTTGGTCCGTCCGGGAAGTTGCATAAAAAATTTGCATCAACTTTTCCGCGAAAAATCCGCAAAAAGTTGTTGGACGTGCTCTGTCTCATCGAAAGCGAAACGTAAGCACAGCCTGTTGCATTTTTAATACAACGCGTAATGTGTTTCGGAACGTCAAATTTTCTCTCCTTAAAAAAAAAAAAAAGAAAGAAAGAGGGAAACTCCAGCGCGCTGAAACATTTGATTGAGCAGCCTGTTGCGAACTAGCCGGGAACAGCGGAATGATGTAGCGTAATTATAAATCGAGATTATGTTCTTTCTCGAAAAAAAATAAAAAGTTTTAAACAAAATGGATTGTACTTGCCGAAAAGAAATGCAATTAAAAAAGAATTACATGATATTCGTACATGTATGTAACACGAGATGCTTTCTGGTAAATGACTTTTTCCATGTGCGTTAATTCTTTTATTACATTTCTGTAGAAATTAAATAAACTATAATTATTTTCACATCTGTGTACACGCTTTTAAAAACGCAATGTTTTTTTTTTTTTAACCTGGAATAAATTTAATGTAAAACAGCAACTCACTCCGGTCTTGGTTTTGCAAAGAAGTTTTTAGTCGCATTAAATTATAATTAGATATTTCTCGCGTATTTAGTGCGCGATGTTAATTTGGAAAATAATACCTCTGGCTGGGGCTGAAGTCTAATTCTATACATCCAGTAGTTAGTATCGACCGGCTATTTTGCACACCCAGGTACTCGGACTACAAGTCCGTTGATGAAATTCATGAATAATTTTCAGGTTACTCAAAGTCATAGACTTGAAGTAATCAATTTCAATAAAGTGACGTATAATTGATTGAAACTAATAGACGAAAATATATAAAACGGGGAAATAAGCAAGATAACTGTAATAAATCGATTACCGATAAGTATAAAATCTCTTTCTCTTTTTTTTCTCTCTCTCTCTCTTTTTCTCTCTAATTCAATTGACTGACATTTTCCATTTAGCGAGATTTCCAGCGTACATATTTTGGACGTATTGTCACGCCTTGGAATTATTTTTCACGTTGATACAAATGCGTATAAATAATCACAGAGCTGTCAAAGTTTAATTCAGTTCAATTTGAAAAAGAAAACAACACTGAACTTTTCCGCTTTTTACAAAAATAAAACTGATATGAATATGTGGGTACAAGTACACGTTGAAACAAGAGACACGTGATTCTTATATCCTTTATCAAAAATCCTATCAGGGGATTTTTTTGGCAATAAAAATTTCACGTGAACCACGGTTTGTTCAAAAAAAAAAAAAAAAAACGTGGCATTAGCCCGCTCGGTATCCGCCGCGTTCTCGCGCATACATATTTATGCGTGTGTACGAGCGTGTAACGGCTGCGCGCGAGAAGACGCGTCGCTATCGCGCGCGCATTTACCAAAGTGCACATTCGCATATATATGCCTACCACTCCGCTCTAAGATGCGGCAATTGAACCGAGCTCGCAAGATATTACATATCCAGTTATCGCATTATCGGCTCATAAGCGTCCATTATCGTCGCTTGCGCCCACGGCACGCGATTTTCCCCGGCTGAAAGGATCCATTGATAATTTGATATATTTCGTGCGCGGCGTGTCTGTCGCGTCTCTCTCGCGAGAATCGATGGAAATCTGTGCTCTCATCAGCATCATCCGCGCGGATAAATTATGAAACACGCGCCGGCTCAGAATTCACGTCCGATAATCCCGTTCCCGCTAACGAGACCGAATCAGCGCGATACACGCTCTTCGCCAGTTGTAAAATTCAAGCGAATGTGTCTCGCGCAAAGATCTCAAATGAAGTTCGAAGAGAATTTTCTCTGCGCGCGGGATATCAAATTTTTTTCCCTTGATTTCGTCCCAAATTCCAATTCGTAACGAACGCGTCATATCATTATTTTACGAACGTACGAAATATTCGCACGAGGCGAGCTGTCTTTCGGCGCCACGTATAAACGGAAACTGAGATAGATGTTTTATTTTTTTATACGCACACAAAATATAAAAACTAATATTGAATGACAAGAGCGTTACGTTTCTCACGAGTGAGACACGATAAGATTTTCCGCAAAGAAGAAGAGTAGAACCGAGATGTGTTTTCGCCGTGAAAAAAATAAGATTTCCCGTTTTCTTTGCGAAAGAAATAAATGGACGCGACTCTGTATCTCTTCACGGAGAAACCGGAAAAGGTATTATGAATTATCGTAACATTCCACGGCGTCTTCCGTCAAGTTCTACAATTTTTATCCCGGCCATTTTCTTTTTCCCTCCCACATCCAAGAGTTACCGGTGTTCTTAAGATACTTCGTATCCACGAGAGAGATTACGAAGTGCGAATACTTTAAGTCTGAATCCAGAATGTGCCGGTGGAATAAATAACGCAAGCGGGTCACAACGTGAGTGGAAACGATTGTATTTTTAACGTTAGAATTTCAAGAATGCGTCGGTTATGATTAAGGAAACACAACTGTGCGCAAGCACAGATATTTGTTACGATATTCCGAGAGTTTTCTGAATCAGAAATGTAATAAAATATCCAGTAAACTCAATGTGAGATAAAAACAGATAAGAGAAAACGCGCCCCAAGGAAAGTATGTAATAAAATAATTTTATATAAATTACATCGCATTACGCTTTAAAAAATAAAAAAAAAAGTAAATATAAAAAAATACTCTTTTGTATTCTCCTGTGTAATTCTAGTACACATTTTTATGTTTTTATATTTTTTTTTTGTTAATTCAACGTTTCTTTGCTTCGTAAAAGAAACGTACGCACTAGATTTTGCTCGTTCCGCAAATGAATGTTCGATGTAATTTTTTCGCGGCGCGCCGCGTTCGGAATGTCGCGGACTCGTACTACTGAAAAGCGGCTTGTAATTGTTTCGAGAGACCACCAAATAGCAGCGATTTCAAGGGACAAAGGGCACGCCTAGTGGTCTGAAGTAGGTCGTTGATCTTGCCGACTCTCTTTTCTCTCTCTCTTTCTCTGTTTTCCAACATCTCGAAAGCGTCTCCATTAACTCCTTTCTTTCTTTCGAAGCGCGAGACGAAAAATTGCGAGGCGAGGAAGAGAAAAGAAGCAACAATTCCCGCGCCGTGGGATTCACGCGCGGTGGAGACAACCGGAGTCTCGCGGTACGTCTTTGATTTTGCCAGAAATTATTTCCTCCGCCCGCGATTTTCTTCCTCGTTCGCGGATTTAATGAAAACTTCGTATCAATATAAACGTGTTGTTTCACGACGAAAATAGTAATGCGAAAAGTTTTTTTTTTTTTACTGTTGTTTCTATTATTTTCACGCGTTTTTTTTTTTAACAAACAGTTTCATTTTATCACATTTCGCTGAAAGCTACTTGTCACGTAAATATCGTATTTTATTTCCATTTTTTTTTTATATAAAACTCAATTTTTCCATGAGACGCAAAAGAGATTAATACAATCTGGTTGTGTAAGCTTTGTGTCACCGGCTTAACAAATCAGATTAACGAATTTCGTGAAAAGTCAGATTGAACAAATATCGCATTTTGTTCGTGGATGCAGCAACACACGACCGAAATTTATAAATACGGTTCAGAAAATAATTTCACATTACATACACGTTACGTAGGTTACGTGTACGCGATATCGACTAATGGAGTTTGCGCCATATTGCGAGAAGAGCTCGTTTTATTAGACCAAAGCGGATTCATTGACGGAAAGTCGCTTACACGAGGATCGTTCGTTACGCGCGCATCATCTCGCAATTTCTCCGTTCCTCGCGTTACGAGACGGAAATATCGGTTACTCGCGAGCGTATTTTTGTTCGTGCAACATCTCGCGATACATAATTAGCGCACACACGTAACACTGTCGTTTCTGTCGTTTGTAAGTGAAAAGCTAATTGCACAAAGTGTTCGCCGAGACGCGTCGTTTGATCAGATTCGTCCCATAAACTTTGCACAGACACTTCATTCTTTCCTCTTTTACGTCATATTATAACAATCTCCGCGGCCAATCTTCAAGCACTGCACTCTTGAAGAACGCGCGCTAATAAAGCGTGCGCACGGCAAGCGAGAAAAGGAAGAAGAGACATGTAAAAGGAGAAAGAGCGAATCGCTAAGAACGACTGTTTTTTTTTTTCACTGCGGCGTACAATGCATCGTTGCTTACATTGTCAGAAGTTCTTCATAAAGCAGCTTTCTCGCAATAACGACGACGAATATACCTCAAAGACGAGAAAATAAGACGAGACTCGAGCGTACAATCCTCGGAGCTTTTCGTCTTTCTCTCTTACTGTCTCTTTTCGTAAAGAAATCTTACTGAAAAAGTTTGTAAAGTGGCTAATAATTAACGTTGAAATGATAATATAGTATCGGTTAAATTATATAAAATCACGATCGCTCTTTGAGAACCAGCTTTCAATTAAACGTGTTCGAAATTCCAGCGATGCGATATTTGCCGATTGCGGTATGTATATGTATCTGTGTGTCCTAATTAAAAATTACCGAACGTTGTTATGAAACTCCACCACACATCGGGTAAAACCCTAAGCGGATTAATTGCCCTCAATCCTAATATCCCCGTGAATTAATTAATGGAAAAACGAGACGTGTTCGTTAATTAATGAATTGATTATCACGACACAACCATCATCTGCGAATTTAATTGGCGCTAAACAAATGGGAAACACGAAGCTTCATTTAATTAATAAGAACTAATAAAGTCTTACGAGCACTGTGTGTTGTTGTCCCGGTCACGTTCGTGACCGGAAAAGATGTATTTTTTTCCCAGCAAGTTTGCTAAAATAAAACGAAACTTGTGAATCTGAAAAATATAATTAACAGCTCCTCAAGGGGATCTCCGCCGAAATTTTTTCCTCAACACACACTAGTATTAACCAATTAAATTTGCCAATTAAATTTGAGCGCGATGTATATTCGTGATTTTGGACATTTCTATAATTTTCGATCGCAAATCGTCTCCGGGCATTTGCCATCATCATCAATCCCTCGTTTTACCGGCGCAAACCACATAATTTATATAACACATAAACGATTTATGTTTATATTATAAACTGCAATATGCCGTGATATTAGTTCGCGATATTATACGCGAGCTCGCGTCCGGCCGCAATTAACTCACGCAGTTAACAAAGTGGGACGCGTGGGTGGGATTCCGGGGAGGTAATACATCCCGATTTAATTCACCCGCGGCGAGTGACTCTCCCGCGTCCCGGGATTGCTTTTCACTCGCAGCCAACCGCGCAACCGGTGACAAACGCGATTTTTACATCCGGCCGCGTCGGGCACGAGCGCCCGCGGATTTTGTTGTGAGAGTAAACGTTCGCGCGGATCGTTTCTCGTATCGAGTCTTCGAGTGCGATAGCGCTTGGTGGTTGACACGAAGCATCTCTCGCGCGTCTTCCGCGCGAGAGAGGAGTTGCATATATAATATATACATGTGATATATATATATATATATATATCTGATATGTACATGCGGTTACGTACGTACGTACGTACGTATGCAACTGCGGTATGCACGCATCGAGAGTGTGTGAGCGTGTGTGTGTGTGTGTGTGCGACACGTCGTATATACGGACGAAGAGACACCTGCACATGTATGTCCAGGGCCGCAGCTCAGTATGCCACGAGCAAACATTCGCGCGGTTGTGCGATAAATCGATTTTGCGTCTCTGATAAAATAATTTGCACATCTGATTGATCACATTGTTGTTGGCGGGAGAGAATCGCGTTAATCCGCCAATATTCAAATCTGGCTTTGTGCGTGTGCGTGAGCGCGTGTGCAAGAAAAAGCGAGACAAAATCTGTGCGATAAGAAAAGTGTTTTTTTTCGCGCGCGTAAATCAAATCTGCGAATTTTAATTTTCCACATATCGCGGTAATATTTCAAAATATCCGACTGAAATAGCAGTTTGACTAGTAGTGCAAGCAAGTTTACGAGCAGCCCTGCACGCTATGCGCAGACAGGAGTGGCGTTCTCCTTTGGCCGTGGCGAAGCGAACCGTATTGTTTTCTTCACAGAAGGGCTTCGGCTCGGCCATTGTTAGGTCCCCGTCGCTGTCCCGCCGGTGCCGGTAGGACACTTGATCTTTCGCTTTGTCTTTTCTTTCATCACACGCGAGACAGGGAACTGAAAAGCCTCGGCTTCTCGATACGTGCTTCTTACGCAATACCGTCGTTAGTCTGTGTCCCCCCTTTTTCCCTTCCCTCCGATGCAGTCGCGCTCTTATCAAAATTCTACGAACCTTCGTGAGATCCCACAAGAAGAATGACGGCAGATCGAAGCTAGCTTTCCGCGTTTGTGCAAAAGTTTACATTTTTTTTCCGAAAAATCGTTTTATCCAAATATCATTTCGTGTCGCATGTAAAATGCTGCGTATTCTCTTCGGAAAGAGAGACTTGGTTATTTTAAGTTGCAAGTTTTTTTGCGAGACAAAATTTTGTTTCTTTCTCCTCCCCTTTTCTCTTTCCCGCGAGATTGATTTCCTCCTTGACGCATGGCTCTGCGATAATTTTCCCGACTCGAGAGTTACGGAAACCTCGGATTTATCAATCTTGAACGTCGAATCTGGCATGCGAAACACGCATGAAGTAGAAACGTTCTTTGTGTTGGTTCGCACAAACGGCGCAGTGCACGATTCTTAGTTTTCGCGTTTCGATCCTTTTCTCGTTTCTCGCGGGGCTCTCGATCTTAACGACTCCGTAAATTTTCGGCTCGTGTGCGCGCGTCGAGGAAACTCGATGCGTCGCCCGTACAAAGGCGCCATTCCGAAGCTGGATGGAATTACGTGCATAGAATTACGAAGGCGGGAAAGCGGGCCGCGTCGTTGCCGTTGGCTACGATCGAAGCCGCGAATGCCGTGACTGAAGGGAATCCCGCTACAGCTCGCGTGTGTTTCGCCCCCGGTCGACGTCTGACTGGCTTATTATCATTTATATCAAAACTCCGCGATAGAGCACGCGAGTCGACTTGCCTTATCAGCATTTGGATTTTTCTGCAGACGATTAAAAAAAAAAACACGCTTGCGTTATTTTATAGCTAAGAATAAACGATTACGTTATTTTAGTAAATTTTTATAACGTTTTTTCTTCATGAATATCTTAAAATTGTTAAAAAGTATAGATAATGTTTTTATAAATATTTTATGAATTTGTTAATGGTATTTTATGTCGTCCGATAATTTTGATACTTTTTTTATGTATTCCACACGAGAATGGAACATAAAAAATGGATAAGAAGATATAGAACTTGATAAAAGTATAATATATTTATATAAATATGAAGTATAATATATTTTTCAAATCGAAAATCTGATAAAACAATGTAACACGGTTTTTCGTTTTTGGAATCTTTTTATAATTTGAAGATAACATGTAAAACTCATACGAAACTGAGAAATTGACGATCTCTGTGTGTACTAGCTTAGATAATTTCAAATTAATGTGAAATCATAATTTTATACGTTTGAAATATAAAAATAAATGTGAAATTTTTTAAACTTGAAACAGAAAAACAGAGAGAAAAATTTATAGAATCTTATTGACATTATCGATTATGTAACTTTTTTTTTTCTCTTCTCTTCTCGAATATTTCATTTCGGTATTTTCGTCAAAACTCGGAAAATGTTAATATTTCACGTACTATCGACTTTGTAAACGTTGGAGGTCCGCGCCATACGTCGCGTATCGCGCCAACCACCACCGAGAATTGATCTCGGAAATTTATTCGCGGCGCGAGACGTTATGACATTCCCCTTAACACGTTGAAGCGGCGCTTATCATATTAACGCGGTAGACGAACAAGCGTAATCTCGGGAACTTAAAACACGTGTGTGTGTCGTGCCCTATTAAGAGTATTTGAGGAACGGGAGAGGTGGGAGAAGAGGAGGGAAAGTAACAACATCCGTTCGCGTGTGCCCGGCCAGACAGCCGGTGTTCCCGGTGTTCTCTCTCCCGGAGAGACGTTTTCCCCCGTCGTGTAACGACGTAACTTCACGGCAAGGCCCCGCCGCGCACGTGCCTAACGAGCGTTGAACTTCCGTGCCGCTCGTTTCGGATGTTACCACGAGGATAATTTAGCGGATAAGTTGGGGGGCGGGCGCGCCCCCGTCGACGTAATTGCGCAGTAACGTTTTTCCGCGTATCCCCCCTTGTAATTCTTTCCCGTTCTCTCCCTTCGGATCCGAGCTCTGTCGCGACGGGGCATTGTTAAAAACACCGGTTGATCAAGCGAATTATTCCGTTTGCCGCGCTTCGCCGACTTTCACGGATTTTTTCCCGAATGGGCGCAGCGGCGCGCGACGTCATTCGCGAAAATCGGTGATTATTTATTTCGACGATGCAGTTCTTCGGCAAAAATTCGTCACGCCGTTCAGGTTTTGAAGTGAAGGTGTTGCATTTTTTGTTTTTTAATTTACTCGAGAATACATATATCGCGGTTTGCATCGCACCTTTCGGATGACGTAATATCTCTTCTCAGGAGTAGTGCGACTCAATCGTCATTCGGACGGAACGGGAGTTGTTTGTTGTTTCCTTTTTTTAGTTTTTGTATTTCTTTCTCTTTGCGAGTGCGCTCTGCTCGCTCTTCTCGACGCGGCCGGAAAGCGTATCGGAATGAATAGCCCCGTCGCAGTTTCGCGACGAGAGACAAATATTGCTTTGAAAGAAAGCAAACGCGCGCGTTTAGACGAGCTGCATTACAGACGGCGCGTAATGGAGTGCGTGCTTCGTTAAAAGTTCCTTTCGCGACTTCCGGAGCTTATACACCCCCGCGCACTTCGTTAAGCTCATTCAATAAGAATGGCAGGCTCATTCTGTGTCCGCTTACACACTCTCTCTCTCTTCGAGAGAAATAATGAACTACCGGCAAACTTGCAAACTTGCAAAGTATCTTCCGCGTCTTTTCGCGACAAATAGAAAGCAAATCTTCTTAGCAGAAGGCGATACCGTTTTCATTATCAATTAAAAGTCACGATGTTTACAAGTCACGATGTGTCATAAATATATATTGTACGTTTACAATATTTTTCTGAGATATACACGATACAAGCTGAGAAGATATTACATGTCAGAAGTAAGAATTGTCGGAAATTACTTGGGGCGCGCAAAAGCTGTCGGCGAACCATGTTACACGTCGCATTGAAGCTACACTGCAATTTTGTTGTTTTCCTCTGTTTTTTCCGAAATACAATCCCCGTTGCGATCTAATACCGTGTGTTGCGGACAGAACCGAGCTCGAATCAAAACTCGAGTCAAATCACTTCTTCTAAGCGACTTTTATACGCATCAAAAAATCAAATTTTACTTCGTAACACTTGCATCACTATATCATTAAATATTTCTGCTACATGAGTTTCGAAACGTGACAGAGAAACATTAGTGCAGACAGGACGATCTAAAGCAGACGGTTATGAAGCTTTTTTTGATCTTTGAAAGTTCTCTTTTAAAGAGAGCAAATTTCGAGTCACATTTAATAATCTTCTCCAAATCGTTCTTCAAATACGACGCGTTTTCAAACTTTTCCGAGATTCTCGATCGTCCTGTGACGCGCCGACAATCTTGCGCCCGAAGTCTCAATCTTTCAATAACCGCAAATCTCACCGCAACGACGCGAAAGTGTCTACAATAATGTATAAATGTCAGATTATACATTCATGTAAAAGCCGAGTTGTGTCTTTCGTCCTTCTCGACTAGAAAATTTTGCCGCGCACTCGTATAAATTTGCAAGTATTTATCCGAAGTACATGTGCGCAAAAGATATTTCTGGGATAAAAAATTCAGAATTTTATTTTTCGCACCTCTCGGAGATAACGCGAGGGAATAAATATCTTATAACGTCACCGCGCTTATAACACACTCTCTCTCTTCCCTATTACACGGACGAACGTCAAAAACTAGAAGAGCGCAATTTGGGGAACCGCTGACGCAACGAAAGGGTATACGTCACGTCCGTGAAAATGGCACTTTCTAAAATTACGGCGACTGCTTGAAAAATGCAAATGTCTTCTTTAAGAGAGTCAATTACATCGTACTCTATTTTATATTCGAGTTGAATTCTTTTGTTTTTCCTCCGAAAAAACAATTTTGGGAAAAACGTGTATTTTCGTACAGTCACGTACCATATGGTGAAAGATGAATCAAATCGATTAAACTCTTTTTTTTTTTTATTTCGAAATGATCGAGTTAAATCCTTTTCAAAACTGCATCTCTCTCTCTCGGCGAGATGACGAATTGATGCGGGGGAGGTTGAATAAAAACGAAAAATTATAGAGGACTATATCTGTATATCGAGAAAGGGGAACAATCGATCGTTCCTTTGTTTTTAATACCACGCTTACGATACTGCGCAACGAGCTACGTTCGGTCAATATTTACGAAAGGACAAAAGCTGCAGCTCGCTGCACTTACCGAAGTTAGAGCCGGCGCTATCGATCCTCGTGTGCCGTTCGTCGTGTGGCACACTTTGCCCTTGCTATACGATACGATACATTGTTAGTAATATTCGCGTTATTAGGACGCGTTGCGAAAGCTGAAACACCCATTTGCATTATCCGAGTTTGCCATTATCTTTGAACTTTTGTACACATTTCCGAGGTAATTAGGAAGAATTAAAAGACATTAATCTCACCAGAGGGGAAAAGAGGAGAGAAGCCATGAATGGCTCTTTTATAATTAAAGTCGTTATTGGCGAGAGGGCGTTCGAATTGACAAACAGCGAATTGCTGCGCGACGAGAAGCTCGTCGTTCTCGCGTTCTTCCGCACTTCGAACGAAGTTAGAGATTCAGAATTTTTGTAAGGAAGATTTAAAACAAACCTCGTCTTTTTAAGCGGAAAAATGCGCGCGAAAAAAACACCGCCGAACATTACATTAATCGTACGAAATAACTCGAAAACTTACATAATAGAACTATAAAAAATCAAATGTATAATTTGTCAAAAATACAAAAAAAAAAAAAAAACAATTTTGCGAAGCGAACACGACAAAGTGCTCTCTTCTCGCAAAGTATAATAATATAAAGTTTAAAC
This sequence comes from Pseudomyrmex cubaensis, assembly GCA_014825685.1. NCBI lineage: Eukaryota > Metazoa > Arthropoda > Insecta > Hymenoptera > Formicidae > Pseudomyrmex > Pseudomyrmex cubaensis. Next base: position 40,518 of record QVOA01012140.1, on the reverse strand, counting down.
GTTAAAGAGAGAGAGAGAGAGAACCAGCTGAAAACGCCGGCGGGTTCAGCGTTGCGTGTAACACGTAAAAGAGGGGAGAAAACGCGGAGCGTATTCAGCGGATATGAAGAGACGACGAAATGAAATGAGTATGAAAACGGGTCGGGATTACCCGTAGGTAGCTCGCAAAAGCGCGCCAATTTCGTTACGGACGACCCGATATACGTCGTTCTCTCTGTGCTATTCCCGACGTCGCTTCGCGACGTCTTTTCCTTGACTGTATGCTTATGGAACGGTGATAAAGCGCGCGACGATCCTCTCCCGGCAATTATTGCCAACAGCTGTCCAGAGTCTAACAGCCGTGTCTAAGAAACGCGCACACAAACGCCCGGGCACACACGAGCGGGAACGATAATCGTTTCGTCGATACCGCCGACTACCTACCTACCCCGAAAGATTATTCTGGTCACGCGAGGTTCGCGGAATCTTCGCTTACTCACGCGCCGGGGGAGGGCGAAAAATTTCGGATGCCTCGTCGTGTACGTATAGAAGAGTATGCGCAAATACTTGGATTCTCTCGCAATATTTTCGAGGGAAAAACGTGTGCAAAAATATGTTTATTTTAAAAAGTCGAAGTTACAATATCGCGACTCTTCGCAAACTCTCGCGGGAGACCGGATTTCTGAAAATATCGCGCGACGCGACTTTCACGTCGGGATTTTCGATTAGTCGGCAACTTGAGATTATGCAGAAGTTATTTGGACATCTTCCTCCTTCGGATAAACTTTTCAAAAATTTAGGATTTTCTCCGACTCTGCTATTCCGTTGCCCCGTATTATTTGTAATCCCGATCGATCTCGATTGTGTGTCGCTCGTCCGAAACACACAAAAGAACACTCGGAATTGTTGTTCGTCGTCGAGCTACTTCTCATTAAAATAATTCTCGCGACGAATTTACGCGCTCTCTCCGCGTGACATTCACGTCGTAATTTAACTTCGCAAAGAAAGATTATTTGGGCGTTACGCGAGATTTTATTTGGTTGAAAAACTCGCTTGAAAACTCGAAGAAAAACAAGATTCAAAAACATAAAAGACACGTTTCTCTCGAAGGCATCGGTGCTCACACAGTCGAATATTGCATTTAACATCATCTTAAATATTCATCTTCGGATTACTCTCTGTAGTCAACAAGACGAACCACGCAGCATCTTAAGATAAACTCGATCTTAAATGTAAAAACCGGTATGAATACCGGCCTAAATGCCAGACACGTAAGAAATTCCGTGAGCTTTTGCAATAAATGTTCCTGTGATAAATTTAAATGTAAAATTTCTTTTCGAGAAGGTTGAAGGCCGTGATTTCTTTCTGTACGAGAAATTCGTACGCGATGTCTCGATGTTCTCCGGAGGAATTTAATCATTCAACGGTGAGTTAACTCCCGTCGAGTCTCTCTCTGTTACACAAAGACGTTCCTCAAAGAGCGGCCTAACTTGTTAATCGATTGCCTTTAATTCGCGCGTCGTTGCTTCGCAAAATTCGTAGTTCGAGATATATCGGCGTGCTCCGCATTCTCAGAGATGCATTTGACCGCGATTGCGTCCACCTCCGAAAACACGCTGAAAAACCACCGAGCGAAATGCAAATTTTATCGCGATGTCAATTATGACGGGAATCCGGTAAAGCTGAATGTATAAAATCAATTTCTCAAATATCGAATTGCTTTTGTGAAACAGCGCGCCTTTAAAATCGACAGTTTGTCGAACATCGCTCTATTACACATTCATCTCGTGACTTAATTATGAGTTCTTAAAAAAGTAAACAACCCGATTGCAAGATTAATTTCAACACTGCGTATCTCGCGGCGATGTTTACCGCTGTAACGTTTGTGTGTTACATATCCCGGTGACCGAAAGGCAATCGCGCGAAACAAATCGAGACAGAGAGTGAGCAATGTCCGCGTTTTCGCGATCGAGTAAAACTTTGTTCGAAGCCGCGCTCATCGATGCACGTGTGAAAGAAAGAGAGAAAGAAAAAAAGAAAAAACGACGACCCGGTCACACCGGCAACCTTCGCCGGGCGCGAAAGGGTTACGAGGGGCGCACGAGAAAAAGAGAACAAAAAAAGTGGCTCCGGCACGTGGGCCGGCCATTGTGTGCCGGCCATAATGCGAGAGGGACAAACGCAATTTGTCGCGTCACAGCGGATAGTCAATCGATTAAGCGCGGGAGATGCGCCACAACAGGTGCACATGCACGACGACGGCGACGACGAGGACGGCGACAACTGTCGGATTACGCGTGTAGGGATTCTCATAATTTTGCGATAGAGAAAGCTATTTCAATTATGCAGATCGCCGCAACTGCCTGCTGCGACGCAACGATATACAATTAATTGTAGAATTTATTTGCGCGTTCACACACGCAACGTTCGGACGGTGGTTGGTCATTTCTGATGCTCGGCGTACGAATGCGTGAAAATAACGTTTACGGTTTGCGCGCGATCTGCGCGTAATCCCTCCCCGACTTTGCAAACTCCAATTTACGCAATTTGCGACGATCGAGCGTAAGGATTACGATATTGAAAAAAATTCACGGAGCAATTCGATTTGTTTACTCTCGCGGAGAAAGGATGTTTTTTTTTTTTATCTTTCGCTATATATCGGAAAGTATAGCATGTGTTTCACTTGTGATATTAAATATTCAATTTATGCTCCTATTGCTTACACGTTTGTTATTTTTTTTTTCAGATACCACAAACTTGTTATATTTTATACGGCGAGATATAAAAATAAAATCGTCGTATTTTCATTCGCTTTTTACGTAGCGGAGGACGCGTTAATTCTGTCAAATTATATTACGTGGAGGAAAAAAAACTAAATTCTTACTCAAAATTCTTATTTGCGTCGCGTGGTATTTGAGGATCGTGGCGGTATAAAGTTCCAGTGGTGTCAGGGACGGCTTGGCGGACGGCGAAAACGGGAGCACGCGGTTCACTGCGCCTCCGCCTTGATTATAAAATCGATAGCGCGCGGCGACGTACGAGTCGTGCTCGGCATACTGTTCTCCGTTGACTTATGACACAACGTTCGGCACGCGCCGGCGTACGTCCTTTTGATTGCCCTTTGATGCTGACATCGCGAGTTAACTTTTTTCCAATTAAATTCAGCTCTTTCTCCCTCTTCCTCCTCTCTCTCTCTCTCTCTCTTTCTCTCGTTCTCTCGTTCTCTTTCGCGGATTGAACTCTCGGCTCGTCGCCGCTCTCCGCCGAGATGATATTTGTTCACCAGTGTCGACCAAATTGAAGTGTGCGCTTGTATAAATAGGGAATGAAGAGAAAATTGATGAAACAGACGCGAGAAACGACGACGGGAAACGTAATGGAAAATCACACGGCTGTTGCTTCAAAATTTTTTTGTTTTGTTTTGTTTTGTTTTTTTTTTCGTCTGTGTATCGATAGACCGTTGACAAATTATCGAGAGCGATATTTGGTGCGCGACGCTACTTTGCAACACGACGAGAAAATCATCAATAAAATCGAAATCGAATTTTGCAAAATCATTAAATTGTTCGTTTATTGATGCAACCGTTAGGGATTATACAGCGACGTTTAACGTTTGTTATTTACGATCGCGCGCGTATTCGCAATCACGAATATCAGTTACAGTATCGACGTCGCGCGCGCGTGTTATAATTGCAGCGTGTCATAATTTCCTGCGTAATCGCGAAAGCGACACACGACAGTTCTCTTTGTTCCCGTAGCGATAATAACGACGAGTATCGGAATGGGACACGCTAGCATTAACGATGCCCACGATTATGCTTTTGGCGGTTAATGTCCCGGAGAAAATGGCTTGCACGATTCTGGCACATGTTGTGGCCAACGTATCATCGATTTAGCATACGATTGTTATAGGAGAGAAGAAAGGGGAGGACGTCTACGACTGTCCCGTCGAGTCTGTTAATTGACGGAATATCGAACTAATTATGTAACATTCGCGATTTCACGAAATGCTCAAAGTTCATAACGCGGAAATGTAATAATTACGTTACGTAATAGACAATATATCATTTTATTATAATGTTTCTTATCTCGTTTTTGTTTCTTCTTTGATTTTTTTCTTGTAATTATACTTTCGCTTAAATTAGTTTATTCCTTTCTTTTTTCTCTCTTTGACGGAAACTTTGACGCGAACTCGGCGCGCGGAATATTTTCACGTCGGAACTCCCGCGCGCGCCGCAAAGAAAATTTTGCGGCGTCGAGGACGCGCGTTTGTCGGGGCGGAGAGAAGAATTTTTTTTTTTTTTTTTTCAACGGCGAAGAAATGGAGTTCATTAGCTTTCGCGTTGTGTAGTAGGACAGCGCGAGTCGTGAAAGCCGACGTCGGTTACGTCCACTTTGGGAAGCTCGGGCGGAAACTACGAGAGTCTTTTGATCCGGTTAATTTGCATAAGGGCACGCCTCGAATGGCGAAACGATCAATCAAGTCGCCGCGGGAAACGAGTTACTATCGCCGCAACTCTTTTCGAACGAGCGCGGCCGGCCCGTTCGTTCGTTCGTTCGTTCGTTCGATCGATCGGGTTCTCGATAGTTTACACGCCTCGCTGGACCGCAAGCGCTGGGAAACGTTGTTTCTCGCGTTCCAGAAATTCGTTTCTCTCGTTAAGTCGAGCGCGATGCCGAACATCAGACGATAACTTTTAGATGTTCGATTTTAATCATTGAGCTCTTGCCTCTCTCGCACGCTTCGCCGTGTTATAAAGTAACTTATTTGCCCGCCGCAGCTGATTTGCGCGCACACACGGCAAAGAGCCGAAAACAAACGTGTGTATTTTATGCGGAAGGAAGTAAATATTACGGAAACTCGTTGAAACTCGTTCAATTTTGTAATAATATCTGTACAACATGCTTTCACTAATATATTTTAATTATTCAATATTTATTTATATTTTAATTTTGTTTATCAAGAGACGCGGTAGCGTCTCGAGACGCCAAGTACATAAAAGTATCCGCCGAATGAGTGTCACTGTCTTGACGCTACCCCCGTATACCTTATCCCGAGGTTTTTCCTCGCTAAATTTTTGATACAAAATATCTCGTCAATTATATCTCTATTCAAAATTTTAACCTTACTTGTCTTTTGAGACACGGAGAGACAGGCCCGTTTTATGGGATCTATAGTCTTGAGTCCAATACTTGGCTAATTGCGGTGATTTTGTTTTTTATTTATACAAAAAAAAAAAAATTTATGTAATAGATAGTTTGTATATTTCGATAGTTTTTACTTGGTGTATAATTTTTTTTCTAAATAATATATAATCTACGTTTTTGCTAAAGAAAATTGTCTCTTCGTCGTTTATGCAATTTGAAAGTTGTATATTTTCTCGCTTCTCTAATTATGCAAATATTTTACCTCGAGCTATACCTCGACTTGATTTCTGATCTGAATATCGTATTTCTCGGAGAAAATGAAATGACAAAAGATGTTGCATTTATATGCAATTATTTATACGCGCGATAGCAGTTAATTCTAAGCATGTTGAGAGATACCGCAAAAGAGAGAGAGAGAGTGTGTGTGTAATCGAAAAGCGAATTGCAGTGGCTCGAATATAATGTACTTGTTCTACTGGTAGGAAGAAATATATGGTCCGGCTATAATTTACTTATTCTACTGTGGGGAGTTGAGATCCGGCCGGTCCGCGCGCGCGGAATGTACTTGTTCTACTGTGAGTAGAGAGAGAATATATATGGTCCGAGTACAACTTGGTTATTCAACTGTACGGATACAGCAATTTATAGAATATTAGCGCAGTTCAGTTCTGTTGACACTTTCCTGTATTTTATGCGCATTCGCGCGCGAGATGAAACATAAACTAGGTTAGAACGAGCCGTGATTACAATTTTACATGACTTAGAATTAGCCAATTTGCGCCGCTATATTCAGCACACAGGACCAACATTTGTAACTTAATTTATTACGCGTGATAACGTAACGCAAATTTAAAAAAAAAAACGCTATTTTATATCAATAAACCGCTCGCGCGAAGTACACTATTAATTTAAGACACAAAAATATAATATAATTATATCGCGTGCGCTTTTCCACGTTCGTGAAAACACAACGAATGTTGTCGCCGCGGCAACACGACGCAAGTTGCAAAAAAATTGATATCTCGATTAAATTCGCTCGAACTTATGGCGGTGATAAACAAACTACGTTCGGAGATATTCCCATCGGCGCGTCAGTGTCCGATAAATTCTCTCGCCCCGTCTCTTTTCGATATCACTTCCCCGCCGTTGTAATTGCGCGCACAATTCTGCCATCCGAGCGGCGCTTTGTTACACGATAACGTCGAGGGTCCTGTGCGCGCTATCAAGAGCTGGAATTCCATTTCGAGACCCCGCGGGCGCAACTTTTTCTATTCTTCTGGCCCGGTCCCCTGATTTATCGTCGTCCTTACGCTCACGTGTTCCACGTGCTCTCGGGGTCTTCTTCCTCCCGGGTTACGCCCTGCGCTACACTCACGTGATTGATACGGGGTTGTAGATCGTGCGGGTAAAGGGACGTTCCATAAGCCTCGCGTGCGGCCGGAATTTCCGATTTTCCCGCTCCTTTCCTTCGAGTCGACGGTATCCTTCGAAAGGTGTGGCCGACGGTACCAGCATGTTAACCGCTCGCACGTCTCTCAACTACAAATTGCGGCAGACACGGATCTCGCGAGATTATTCCGCGGCACTTTCCGAAAGACATATTTATCGCGGTAATATTTTTCAGTTGCCGCGGGACGGAATTTTTCTCAGAATATATATTTCACATTGACGTATTTGAGACCATTTGCACGAATATATTCAGAAACTCTCTTCCCGGCGATAATGGATCTTTTTACGCGCGCGATTCTGTCTGAGGCACAACATTTTAAATGCACACACAACAAGTAAATAGATAACTCTCGAGAAATACGTTTTATTCCAAGTGTGTCATATGAAAGAGAGAAGTTTTTAAGCGGAAACGAAGTTTTGACAAAAATTTTAAAAAAAAAAAAAAAAAAAACAATCTCAGAGAGAACGCGGTGAGAAGTTAATTTGAAAATACAGATCGTGCGATTTACGGCGAAACTTAACCGCCGAGATTCCCTCGAATCAATTGAAAGCGTCTAATATTGTGTTTCAGAGGCTGAAGTAAGATCGCCACGTTTCACTGGGTCAGGCTGGCTGGCTTTTCCCGCCTTAAGGGCCGCTTACAAACACGTTCAATTAGAATTGGAATTTCGACCCGAAGCGTGGGACGGGGTGATTCTGCTGGCCGGAGAACGGGATGATCTTCAGGGAGATTTTATGGCCCTGATACTGCATCACGGCTTTATCGAATTCAGGTACTTTACATTACTTAAACTAGTAATTCGACGGATAATGCTCACGCGCGATTTGCATATTATCGAACTGTTCGATTATTTATTCTTGCTCCTCGTATGAGAATCGATATATGCATATGAGAATCACGTGAACTGTGTGAAGGAAATCGCGCGAAATCGATCTTGTCGAAATTAATCAACGCCGAGAGAATTAATTAATGTGTAAAAACTTAATAAAATATTAATATAAAATTAATAATTGCGTCGCACGTAATGTAGATTTATAAATTGTTAATTTTTCAAGGATTAAATTAACAAAGCGGAAGAAGACACGCGAGAGATATTAATTAAAATTATTAAACGGGAACGGGAACTCTTCTTCTTTTCTCGGGCGCGCGTCGTAAATGTCGCCGAAGTGTAACGAAGATCTCAACGCGCGCCGAGCTCAAACTCCTTAAATAGCATCAAGAACGAGGCTCATCGATTTTTTTTTTCTTCCAACGCGCGCGACGACGGGAGCACACGCTCTGTATTGAATATAAAGTTGTACGAGACACTTTATAGGACACTTCGGCGCCATAATTTTCGGCGACTTCGCCGTGAGTTTGGCGCGGCCATTAATTAAGTATTCCGTGCCGGGACTAATTTTTCGTTTACAGCTTAATAAGCCGTGACTTAATGGAGCCTGCGTGCGATTTATGGGCCGCCGTCGTGCAAAAACTGAAAAGTTCACCTTTTCGCAATATACTCCCCCGATCTAACTCCTTTTACGGCGTTTTGCGCCCCCGTCGCGAGCATCGTCGGGAAAACTTTTACCCCGTCGCGGAGAAACGACGCCGTAGGATTTATTTTACAACACGCCGCCGTAAAGTTCTCGCCTACAAGTACGTTTCCGAAGTGTTATATCGCTTACACGACACCTATGTGACATTACCCGTCGATATACTTTTGTAAATCTCGCGTCATAAATGTAACTGTAAACATTTACAGATTTTCAAACGCATACAAGCGTTTCCATTTTTCTTTCTTAACATTGGAGAAAGATTTTTCGAATTTCTAAACATACAGTCTATATGTTTTAATTAATATTCTTAGACATAAAAAAAATTCATACGACAAATATAAAAGTAATAATGTGCGTTGCACGTATAGAGGGTTGCTAACGCAGTAATTCTCTAATAACAAAAGAAACTAAGTATATCGTTTGATTGGATTAGCAATTATTCCATTATTGAAAACCGAGAGGATGCGTGTATTCATTCTCGAAGATGGATTTCTGTGTAATAACGTCCATTCGGGTTTAGCAGAGGGTATACATCACAAAGGGAATTGAAATTATGGATCGAGGATTCCGAATTCATGAACGCATTCGTCAAACGCGTCGTGTATAATTTATTCATTGGCAGCGCGCCCGTCGACGGTTGCGCGTCTATTGTTTCCCCCCGGATTCGTTTCCACAATTCATTAATCGAGCGCTAAACGATTAGTCGCGTGGATTTGTTGTTCTATTAACTGGACAGAGGGAGCATTAACGGTGCGCGCTTACATATCAGCCGATTACTTTACGCTTATGATCGCGTACAGCTTATCGAGCGCCGACGATGATTTCCATATTGATTGCAAGCGGCAGCGAACGCATCGCGAGCCAGTGCGCGCTATCGGAGGGAACGATGACAGACGTTGTCGAATATCGGCCATATTCTTTTTTCGTCATTCGCGTGTTTGTGTTCGCGAGCGCGCGTCCATTACGATATTAAAAGAGAGAGCTTTTTATCGTTGCATTTGGCAAACTATTTTTTTATCACACAAAAACCGTGTTTTCACACAGAAAAGTAGGAAGAAACATCGCGCAAATCAAATACGAATATTATCAATATAAACAAAGTAGAAAAAAAAAAAAAAATCTAACATTCAGTGTGTTAAGGCGTTTCAATTTTATATAAATTTATCTTCCAACAATATTATATTTTCTACGAGTTCTCTCTCGGTACTTACACCGAGTGTGACCGTTTCGTGATTGTGACAGCTAGGTAATAAATCTCTATATTGTGCTCGTGCGATAATCTATCAAAAGAAACGCCGTAATGGGCTTCTCGCTCGACCGACAATGTCTGATATTTCGCGTTACGTGCCTGACATTCCCGATCGATTAACATTGCCTCCCCTCTGTACACTTTCTGCGGCGCCAAGGTTCGATTGCGGGAGCGGCGTGGGCACGGTGAGGAGCACGGAGACGGTGAAGCTGAATGAGTGGAACACTCTGAGTGTCTACAGACATCGATGGGACGCCTGGATCCAGCTGAATCAGGAGAAACGGGTGGAGGGACGATCGAAGGTGAGGGCACTTCATTTTATTTCCATCAAGGCCAGACGCGACCCGGATATTATTTGCCTCTCTCACCCCCTTCTCTCTCTCTCTCTTTTCTCTCCTCGTATATGTATATATATATATACCGCGAGGGAGGGATTCAATGAGGGAATCGATATTCCGCGGCGAGACGTATTATCGGGATTACCGGTGAGTTTATTCGAATTCCCGAGATTCTTACAACGAGAGCGACGTTCGCGCGCGCGCGCTCTCTCTCTTTCTCTCTCGCTCGCTTCTCTCCCTCGAGACTTTCTCACGTCGTGTTTTATGTAACGTAGCAAGTGAGAAAAACACAATTTGATCGCGATAATGGTGATCTGGTTGACGCCCACGTAGCGGTGAATAAGCAGTTCATTTTGCTAATTAAAACTTTGTTTGAAAACATCACAGCGTCCCACGTCACAAAAGTCGACGTCTTCTCATTTTTTTTTGTACTATTTTATAATTAAACGAGCGACACACGGTAAGGGAGAGAAAGAGAAAACAAACGCGATAAAATATGTACGAGATATTATTCGAAAAAATAATTGCCGCCTCGTTGCCCATGGAATCTCACTGGTCCGAATAACATCGCGCGAGTGAAACAATGGAGTTAATATATTTTAGTTAATATATATATATTTTTTTTTATCAAACGCTATTGAAACTCACGGTGTTCGCCGGCGATAAAATAAAAATCGTTTCCGTTCGACGAAAAATCCACTCTCGACGAGAAGTTTAATGGCAGACGAAGCGAAACCCGCCCTCGCACATTTAAACGCAGTTGTATCTTGCCGAAACTTGGCGGAAACTTTAATGAGAGAATGTAGTACGGAAATTGAAGAAACGTTCTCCTTACACATCTCGCACGCGGAGCTTCCCTCTTTTTCGAAAGAAGTATATTTCGCACGGGGCGCTTGCGCGCGAGAATTTTTGACCTTCTTTCTCTCGATATTTTTGCGCGCAAACTCGAAACTTAGTTGGCGCGGGTTTATATCGATGTGCGCTAAAACGCGTTATACAATGTTAGCTGAGAGAAACTTTCGGCTTTCTTGAAAATTCTCATTTCGCCGGTAGTTGCATTAGCAGCCGCAGAAGCTCGCCGCGCCGCGTGAGAAGTTCTTGTCCTATTTTCGTCGCCCCGGATATCGCAAGAAATAAGATTGTGTGTGTATGTGTGTGTGTGGGTATGTGTGAACAGCGATGCCTCTCTCGAAAAGATCCTAATTTCTTATTGTCAGAACAGCATTATCGCGCCATTCGCGTGCACCCACACACGCAACAGTAATAACGGTTCTGATGTTCTTCGATAATACAAGAGAAAAAAACCAACGCCAACCTTCTCGTAAACTGTTTATACCTATATTTGTGTGCTCGTTAATATTTACACTCAAACTTTTCCCGCATACATAATTAAATGAATAAATAAAATAAACGCAACTTTGGCAGTAGCGATTAAACGTTGATTTATTTCGATCGTCGAGAAAACGAGAATTCGCCGGAGAGAATTTGCAATTAAGCGCATTCTGACAGCGTGACACGAAAATAGTCCACATAAAAGTGCAAAATTTCTGAAGAAAATGCGACACGACACTGACGTAAAGAAGCTAAAACGAGAGCGGTTCGATATATCGAGACAGATGGCAGAGGGATTAAAAGAGGGAAGAACCGCACCCTGAAGCGGCGTCACGGCCGCGCCTTCTCGATCAATCCAATCGGGAAAAAGAGTCGCTCCGCTCATAAAACTTGTCCGAACACGGTATTTCCGGCAGGCCGTGTAATCGTCGTCCGTTCCGGAAAACACTCTTTTTTCCATATTAATCCGGTTTCGATCCGGTTGCCCTCACGCGCGTCCCCGAAACTTCCTGCAAAATATAGCGCGAACAACCGCATAACAAGAATAACCCAGTTCGTCGGAATGCACTTGAATAAGCCATCGCGGAAATACTCAACCGCGAGACGTGGTTTTAAAAGTGAGAATTGACTGAAAGCGAAAATCTTGACAAAAGGCTTTTAGTAGTCGCGAAAATGCTTCAAAACGTTCTTTCTGAGTGCAGGGTACTTAACTATATCAAAAACCGACCGCAGAGAGAGAGAGAGAGAGAGAGAGAGAAATGAAAGAAAAAACCTTTTGTACTGTGTCTACTTGAGTTTCATTTATTTTTATTTATAATTGTGATTTTTTATTAAAAAAAAAGAGAGAGAGAGATGATAATTGTACAAAGCGCGTGCTATAATAGTTTGCGAATGTGGGAAATGTTTATTTTTCGCGGAGTAACGTTCGCGTTAATAATTTCAATAGATATGCGAGCGAAAAGGAGGAGAGTGTGTGTATTGTGTGTGTTTTCTTCAAATTGTATTAATGCGCACACACGCGAGCGCGCCAGTTTTGCACAATGGCATTATTAATGTTTGCCATTAAAAACAAATGCAAATAATTATTTACGAGTGCGGAGAGAGAAAGAGAGGAAGAAAATTAAAACAGCGCAATTACCGGTGACTCGATGACCCAACGATGACCTCACTTATCAAATGTGATTTACGAACCACGCGTGTGCGCGTATTACAATACCAATATTTAACGATGCTCGAACACACGATTAAACATTGCATTATTTTTTTAAACATTACGTTATATGTCAAAGAACGAGCATTCACGTCGTCACAATGTGATTTAATGTTTTACGGCACGACGCATCGGATGTATATTTTATTTACACAATGTTTACATGATTGGAACACAGAGAGAATTAATTAATCACCTTCGAGATTAATATATTAAATCTCATCAAGCGCGCGCGAGCGCGTGTGTGTACACACGTAAACACGCTGCAATAGCTTCATTTGTTTCAACGAGTGAATTGAACGCACACACACTCTTTCTCAAAGTGCGGCGAAAACGCGCTTTAATTAAGAGTCCGCGATTCAATTTACAATGCGCCAAGGCGTGCCGTAAGAGTAATACAAGCTTCCTTTCTGATGCAAACTCACGGTTAATGTTCTTTGATGCGTTAGGTTTTCTGTTTTCTGCGAGAGAGGAGAAAGAGAGAGAGAGAAGGAAAACAAGAGTGAATGTATATACGAATCTTATTGTTAACTAAGCAACGGTTGTTTTTTTTTCTATCTCTCTCTCTCTCTTCGTTTTAATCGCATTCGGCGTGCGCTTGTTGCGCGCGCTTCTTCCTGCCGGGTTTTTTTTCTGTCTCTCAATTTGCTTTGCATCGCTTCTTCATGACACCGCGACGCCCGGATATTGCGCCTTGTTGTGTTGCAAATGAGATGCAGCGCCAGGGCGAAGGATTAGGAGTGTAAGCGAGACTTACATCACCTTTTTACGCCCGTCTCGTGATAACGGATAACCTTTCAAAAGCACTCACCGAGGACTGGATTATACTAATTTGTCAAGTTATCAAGTTGATAATGTTTCCACGTAATATTGTTTTTCTGTCGTGTCGCGCGTTGTTATTACACACACATACATTTCATTGCTTGTCTCGCGAACAAATGAGTCTCCACTTGAAACTTCGCGAGCGTTTTCAGAGAACGCTCGCGTGAAAATTCGTCAGAATTCAACAAACGAAGAGGAAGAAGTAGATACAAATATTCTTCTTGGATGAGAAAATAAAATATTAATAACAATCGCGCCCGATGAATTGTACGACATGTATTTTTCAGAATATCGCGTAACGCGTAAATATCAATATTTTAAATTCGGCGAGCACGACCGAGCTGATCGAGTCCAAACACGATCGGCGCGACGAGAGATACTGAATATCAAGTACCGTCGATAAATGTCTCATCCACTTTTTCCACCAATCCTCTTTTCTTCAACGAGTCTCTCGGGCGTCCAGAATAGCGGTATGATAACGAGGAATTATCGGCTGGTTCACGACCCATCTGTTTTTCCCAGGCTAGGTTTAATTACCTTTAAAATCGGGCAGCATCGCCGGCAAATGGCTTCGCGTTTCAAGCCCACTTTATCCTAGAGTGCCATTAAGCACTCGGTGTCCTAACGACAGCGTTGTAATTAGAGAAGCCACCCCTGACCTCTCTACTGTCTTCTACTATTCTCGCCAGCTCCCGTTTTCACCCTCTCTCTTTCTCTCTTTCTCTCTCCCTCTCACTCTTTCTCTGTGTGAAACAGAAAGCGAAAAACTAGAACAAAATCGGTCAGTGAAGCTTGGGCGACGATCTCGTTGTCTTTGATTCCGACTCGAGAAAGTTTTTCGAGAATTCGAGAGGAGCGACGAGGAGACAGCCTGTGCATGTGATCGCGCGAGTTTTGCGCGCACTCGAATATAAAATGCGCGATAAAACGACGTTATGTATTGGCTGACAATGGGCATAGTTTGTCGTACGATGCGCGCGCGGCAGGGAATGCGAAAAACGCGTGACGTGAAAATAGCACGGATTGCAGGAGATACGGAGGAATTTTCTATTTCGCGTCGCTTGTCGCGCGTCGTTTTACCTCTTTTGCAATAACCGTTGCGTTGTAGTTCCGCCCAAGTTTTAATTTTCAATTTACTCGTTTTGCAACTATGACTTCTTACTTCGCGGTGCAGACATTTGATTAGTTTTTTCAACAAAAAAAAAAAAAAACCCGACACTTTATCTTACATTTCATATAAGCAAAAATGTTAAAGTTTTTTTGTTGTTTCGAAATTGAAATTATTATTTACATATTCCTTTCTCCGCGTAAAGAGAGAGATAGAGAGATAGAGAGAGCACAATGAAATAATTAACTTGCATAAATACTCCATGACTGATCGCGAAACAATTCAAACACCCAAGTCTCGGAAATATCTTTCACACGTGATGTAACAATATTTGTACTGCTGTTATATCGCTGTCCCCCGGAAATATTTAACGGAGATGAAGCGTAGCCCCCGGTGTGTGCGGGGGCTTATACGTGTCGAATGGAATAATTTCATGCATTAATCAGACAGTCGCAATTGCGCTGTGCGCAGCTGCATACGTGTAACCAGAGAATTCCGGCTTCAATTGCAGGGCTTGTTCTCGAGAATTACGTTCCGCGAGCCGCTCTTCGTCGGCGGTCCCGGAAACACGACCGGTTTGGAGCGACTTCCGGTGAGGACCGGATTTAAGGGCTGCATCCGGCATTTGGAGGCGAACGAGCACCACTATCGCTTCCCGTTGGCTCCGCAAGGCGATGCCGCGAATGGATTCGACGTCGGTGAGTACAGAGAGTATTTGTAGCGTAACATCCGGTCTTTCTCTCCGGAATTCGGTCTGGTATAATCGCGAGCGACTCTCCCCGGTGATCAGATTTTAAGCTCTCTCGTACGGAAATTGAATTGCCACGGCAATCTCAACGATTTTATTATCACGCTCGTGTTTTATATTTGACATAATTTTAATTTAAAAATACGATTTATAATTTTTACGATTTAATTTATTTTGAAAAATTATATACACACATCTTCATATATTTTTATTTAAAAGCACAAAAGAGAGATTAATATAAATCCTTGGCGTTGGCTATTTATCAAGATAGATTTTTTGCGTTTACAAGACACGTGAAATATATACTCGGGGCGCGGAAAGCCGTTGCGGTGTAATAAAACGTATTGGATTTTAATTGGCAATATATCTCTCTTTCTCCCCAAGTTCAATACGAAACTCGTTCGCGACGCGGCGGTTCAGCTAATTACAGTTGTATTCCTCGGCGAGTTAAGTGGCGAGATGCGCGTCCGGGGCGTTTCGGTGTAAAAAAAAAAAAAAAAAAAAAAAAAAACACGACGAATATATATTCGGAGTTAAATCGAGCGGGCGTCGGAGGATTTGCCGACTAAATTCATGTGACACCTGTTGTCCGTTTGCCGATATAGAGCTGTTAATTCGGTCACCCGGTAGCAGCTTGTCGTATTTCGCGCGGCCACGGCGCGGTTGTAAGGCAAGCTAATTAGAGTTTATAGTTATTAATTGTTTCCAATATTTCAGCGCTGATTCCGCGTCAGCTTAAACAACTGTCGCCGCGATGGAAAACATAAATAATAATAATAATAATAATTCTGCTCGCGCGAGTCGCTTTATTATTTAGTAAATTTAGTTGTCGGTAGATGCGCGCGCGTTAATAAACGACGCGCCGACGGTTTTGCGCGTTAATGTCGTTTGTTCTCTTTTGCAGCGACGTACTTTATCACGCGACGAAATTCGCGTATCGTATTGTCACGCGTATACGTCAAATCGTTTTTAAAACACATGAAAAAGAAAAAATGTTTTTCTATTCGACAAAGATATTCCTCACCTATCCTGGGGTAAAAAGAACGAATTTAATATGTGAAATAGTTGAATGGCGATGCTTGTCATGTCGATGCTGGAATTTTATCGGCAGGTATTGTATTTTATTAAATTTCGGAATAGCATCGCGCGCATAAATGTCTGTGTACGTAAACACACAATTCGCAGAGAGTATAATATAAAAATAATATGAAATGTTCTCTCTCTTTCTCTCTACGAGGAGAGAAGGACGATGAAATAACGTGCATCGAAATATTTTTAAAGACTGACTAAAATCAGAGATAAATAGAAACACTAACTGTCTCTTCTATATATGCATCTATACGTATACATCCATATAGAAGAGACAGTAAAACAAAATTCGACAGCCATAAATTGAAAAGAAATATTTGATACTTGGCACAATACTGTAAAAACTTTCAATTCGAATTCATAACAATTTTGTTGAGGCTCAATAATAATTTTTAAAACGGAGAACGGGGACAGCTTGTCAAATGCAAAACAATTTTACGTGACTGTTTATTTTTTTATTTAATGTGTAGAATTACTTTCGTTTTTTACTTATGCGTACTTGCTTTTTTTACAAAGTATCATTTTCTACTTTGATTTAATGAAAAAAACTGTTAAACTTCTGCAAATGGCTATTATTTTAGGGAGTAACAGTTTTTATTTAATTCCCTTCGAGATTTTTGTATTGCGATCGCGAGCATAATAACACAGATTCAAACAGGCGCTGTGTGTTCGTAGAATTGTTTTATTTTCACTTTAAACACTATTTTTTTTCCTCACAACGAGCAATACATACAGTATTTTCGATATGTATGCGCGGAGCTGAACTATTCCGTGCGGCTTCAAATTTTTTTTGGGAGGGATTTATCGATTGTTGAACTTGTTTGCTGGCATAAAAAAAAAAAACTCTCTCCCTGGAACTGCCCGGTGCGTGGCGGCGACAGACACGCCCTGTTTAATTACATCGGAAACGATACGATCGCGAGCTATCGTTCGCGAAGGGGAGAAACTCACGTGCGCCGGGGAACAAGACTATGATTATCGCGAGTAATTATCATCGTTATCGTTAGCGGAGTGTTGGTAATTAATTGTCAACATTTGGGGCGGGAAGTCGTGTGTGGGGCCCGGCGATGCAACAGCTGCTTTGCATCAATTATCTCTGAGTAATGGACGTCAGTCTGGTATTTATATCACGATGCGCGACCGAGCGAATGTTATCTCCATTTTGTAGCATCGAGCTCTCGCGCGCCATTGTTCATAATGTGCGCGGAACATAATTTAGATATTAGTATTCGGTCATAATTGCGTAACGGAGATTTGTTATTACATATTATTAATGTCGATACAACAATAAACCAATGCGCACGTGATAAAAGCAAAGTTTATTTTTCAATTAAAAACTAAAAAAAAAAAAGAACATACAAGCGCGAACTAACTTCATGCGCAATTTGTTTTAGCGTTAAAATCGAGTGCGACAAACAATCCCGCATAAATGTAGTTCGTTCACAAATTGGTTGAAGCGCATTTTCGAAACGTACTCTCGATTATAAACCGATTAATTCGTCAAATATCGCACGCGCGGAGTGCGCTCTTCAACGGCGTATTAATTATCAAAGGTTAATCGAGGTCGATTATGCAAATTTGCAAAGAACGAAATTACCGTGAATATAAACCCCGTTTTTATTTACCATTCGTACGTGCGTAAACACTTCTGCGTGTAATTACTATTGTCATTTTACAGATATGTTGATACTCGCGTAATAATATTTGTATTTGTTTTAGTTATTAGATTTATATTAGACGTCTTGTTTATAGATAGTTAAATGTGCAATAACACAACTCTGAACAGATCGCAAATTGCGAGAGTGATGTGTGGGATTTCATGAATTTTGTGTTGGCAAATGATCTCGGTGACACATTTGAAATGTTAATTAACGAAATATAAATTATTTACGTTCGTTCTGTTTTGTTTTTGGTTTTCGCGAAACCATCATCGAGATCATCGCGTTGCAACGACGTCGCGTGAGATGGATGATACGAGTCGAATTTGAAAGTTACTTTTCGCGTTACTTTTCTTCGATTCGGTCTACGTTTGTCGTAGAACACAAGCCCCATGAAAAGATAACACCCGTTAGATTGGAAAACTTCGACTCGCGAACTTTGAACGCTCTGGCATTGCGCGCAAAACGAATAACTCCGGTAAAAAAAAAAAAAAAAAGTAAAAATCGTCCGAGTCATTCATTATCGCGAGATCGATACTAATTGGATTCTTCTCTTCTGGAGCTGAGATTTTCGAAGGAAAAAGTTCGTCTCGCATCTTTGCAGTTCACTAAATTATCGGGCGCGCTTAAACAATTTATTATTTGTATTGTCGCCGTGCGCAATCGCGGAATTGTCGGAACCCGACTTTAATTAACGGCTCTCAATTTTTGTTCCCTTCTTTGTTGCACAAGCCATTGTCACGTGGGGACAATGGCTTTAGTTTTTTTACAGACCTCCGTTTTTTAAAAACGCTCCGGTCGCGAAAACAATAATTTGTTTCGTAGCGGCAACGAAGCTGCTTCAAACGATGGGAACACCGATGGTAACCGCTGACACAAAAGTACACACGGTATTAAATACATACACGTATGTATCTCGCAAAACCAGCGGGGAAAATCGCGTATTTCCGGCCCGTCGTAAAGTTCGACGTCGAACGTTATATCGCGAGAAATCGTTACGCAAATACACTCTCTCGCATAACGAGAGAAAAAAAAATAAAACAAAACAAAATGTAATCCCGTGTCAGTGCTCGCGCGCGTGCTAAATGATATCGTCGAAAATACAATGAGACGAAAGAGAGAAACTGATACTTCTCTCTGCTCCGATAAATCCAAACCGCGTCGAGGTCGCGGTTTTATTGGTTTTATCTCGTGCGCAGTCGAATCGCAGTCACGACGACGACGACGACGACGACGATTCTCTGCCGACTCCGGGATTCTGACTTTGACTTCTCCCCCGCCTGTCCCCCTACTCGATGTAACTCCTGATTTCGCGATCTGCGCCGGAACTTTTATTAAATCGCCTGATTTATTGTCGTTCCAGAGGAGTGCACGGCCGACAGGTGCAGCAAGGTGCCGTGTTCCCACGGTGGAAAATGCCTGACTACCGGGGGCGACACGGCTGTCTGTCTTTGCCCGCTTGGCTTCACGGGCGATCTCTGCGAGACCCGGGTGGACCTGCAGGTAATCGAATCCATTTCCGTGGAATTATAACACACGAGCACCTAGACGAGCTCTCGCACACCGGGAGATAAACTTGTGCGAAACTTGACGGTAACATGAAACTCTCGCAAAATGTCTCTTCGGTGCGAAATTTGTAGTACTAATTTAGTGCGTAATTTTAGTACTAATTGACATAAAACTTGAGCGCAATGGGAAATGCTTATCGGCATTTGCGACAGCGGAGTTTTCCTCTTGCGAATCTTTTAATGTGAAATATAATTTTGAAAATGCATCTGTGTTAAATATGTTTTAAAGCGGTATATTAATCTTTTTTTAAAGAAAACTTGCTTTCGGAAGAACAATATAATTTTTCAAGTTTTGTGCTGAGGTTTGAACGTGCGAGTAAATTGTTGCACAACTCACGTCCGCCGATATGTTATTGGAATTTTACGTGAAACTAAATTTAAAGGAAAGAGAAGTGTTTTATATGTAGTTTTGTGACTGAGATGTGTTTCCATAAAAATTACATAAAGAATTTCCAATATTTTTGTTGAAGAAACAGGTGTTTTCTCAGATCGATTCTCGCATAAAATGCCTTTCCTCCCCACATTCGCGTCGCGTGTTATAAAAAAAAAAAAAAAAATCTGTTCTGAAAATGCACATTCCGCCGTGCCAATGTTGCGAAACACATTTGCGAAACGCAGGAAATCGGTCGCGTCAGAACGGCCGTTTTCTGTAAATGACGCGTTTTTATCCGCAGATTTAAGCGTGGGCGATTGCGAGTAATTAACGTTCACGCTGCTAACAGAGCGGCTTAAATAAATAGAAGGACAATAATTTGCGCGTCGATCTATGTAAATACTCGTGTGCGCATGTGTGGAAAATATTGTGAATCGAGGTATGAGCATTGAAATTCTCCCTATTTATAAGCGGGACGAACTTAATGGAGCGAACGCGGTCACCGTCCGCCGGAAGTCACCGTATGCGGTTCGCCCCCGCGTGTATGCGCCGTTTGCTCGCTGATTATGCACGGTTATAGACGATATATCGACCGCGGAAGCAGCGGAAAGCAACGGGGAGAGAGGAGGCGGTTACATTCGGCCCGTTGCGATGAAATTGATATCGGCATTCGACCGATATTACTTCCGGCGCGACGCGAAATGACACCGGAGGCTGAAGCGTAAAAGATGCGTTCACATGCATCAGCGACGACGACTTGTTAGTGCCGCATCAGGTGCTTCGCCTTCGGTGCCAGCGGGGCCCGTTTGCTCGGGTTTTTCCTAACGGAAGTTGGAATTCTCACTTTGTTTCGCCCGTTGATTCCGAACGTACATTTAACACCGAATCGCGCTTTCAGTTCGGCGAATAATCTAGAAAAAAGGGAAAACGCGCGCGTTTTACAAATATTAAATTTTTAAAACCCTTTACAGATACGGCGTTAATTGAAAATGATGTTTAACGCTCGCGTGTAAAAAAGTCTGGATATTATTCTTGTGGCATAACGCAGTTTCAAACGCGTAATATTATATTTACGATACGAGGTTCAGATTTGTTGAAGCTATTAGCTTTTCATGCACGGCTTGTTTCCGGTTTTGAATTTATATTCATGATATATTAATTTTACTAATTTAATTAACGTAACTTTTGCGTGTTTAACTCTCTATAACGTTCTGCTAACGATGATCGCGATTTGAAACGCGTTGAAAATCGATTTTATTCCGTACCAAATGCAACGCGGAAAAGGACTTTCGGTAAAGAAATATATATTCTTCGCGAGGACGATATCCGTCGCTGCGTTTTCGATCTCGAAATCCGAGCATAACTAGCCGGAGAAACGACCATAAAGGGCTCGAGTTAACGAGTATCACTTCAAACTCGAAACTCGTTCGCGAACTTCGGTCCCGTGCCCCGGAGTTTAATTCCATTAACGTGCAGGCGGAAGAGATATAGTCCGCAATAACCAAACGTCGTCGGTGATATCGGCGTAATTTACGGAAGGGGGAACGAGTATTTTTTTTTGTTTGCGGGCATCCGCGAAAGAGACGCGTCGTCCGCGAAATAAAACTCTAACGCCGAAGTAAAACTGTTTGAGACGAAGAAACAGTTCGAAATGGCTACGTGCTTTTACCGTAAGAAATGCGCGCGACACATTTTATTGGCTCATTTCGATGCAAGACGAGAAAGGTAATGCTCCTTCCAATTCCGGCGTAAATAAATATCCGGTGAATTTCTCTCTCGCGTTTTCTGTGTGTGTGTGTGTGTGTGTGTCTATGCGACGGAAAGAGATAAAACTAAATGCGCGGCGACCTGCTATTAGATTACTGTTAGATCGAAATGAACGCGAAAAAGCGAGAAAAATAAACGTCGTTTTTTTTTCTTTGTTAAATTTAATTATTGCAACTCAGAATGTATGTGCACATTTGCGAGAGTTCGCGCGGTGTTTTCTAAAACGAGAAAATGCGCGCAAGGCGCATTTTCCAAGGAATTACATAACGCGTTGCGTTATTCTTACGTTATTCTTTGACGTGAAAAATTACGCAAATGGAGAAAAAAAAAGATCTAATGTAAAAAAAAAAGAAATCAATCGTAAAGGATTATCTTATCGACTCTTTCGACGCTCGTGTAACGACTTGCAATTATTCACACGTCATATCCTCTCCTTGCATTTTTACCAGGATTATTTTCGTATTAAAATTCGTTTCCCGATAACGCAGTAAAACGAGATGTGGCTCTCAAAAATGCAATAACGGTATGACGCATGTAATTTTAATGCCATTACGAATGCAACAAACTGTAAATCTTTTGATGATCATATCGTATTATTAGACGTGCGCAGACTTTTTTACACGTAATTGCATATAAATTCAAATTATCAACCGCCCTCATTACCATCCTCACAAATCAATTCGCGAGTCATTATTAACAATATTTAGGCGTCACCAAAAATAAATACGACATCGCGTCATTTAATTTCATTTAAGATTGCATGTCGCGCTGAAATACGCTAATTGAATTAAAATTGCGAGCACACACACACACTTGTGCGATGAGCGAAAAGCATTTTTCTCGGAATCGATGGAATCCACGATGAGTTTGTACGTCGTCGGAAAGTTCGAACGACGTGTGCGTCGCGCGGAAACGCGGTGAAACGGTGTGTTTTACCCCTTCGCTATTGCAAGAACGGCCGTAAGTGCTCGCGAAATTATTTCTATAGCTATTACCGAGAAGAAACACTATAGTCGCTGTAACTTCGTATGTGGGTGAGGTCTGATACGCAAGTAAAACCTGTATAATAATACGTGTCGTAAATACGCTTACATTGAGACGTTGTTCGAGAAACCAGCTTCGGTAGCGAAAGGGTTAGTAGTGTTTCATGTTGCTCTTAAGAGCCGACATGCGACAAGAATGCGTTGTGTGTGCGGTCGATAGTACGCGCGGCGCGTGAAGACGATCTCGTAAACCACTCGCGAATCTATAATCGACGATGTTTCGTGCGAGCAGAAGAGAGCGCCGTGAACATCAGGACCGACATAAGCCGGGCAGAAGGACGATGTCGTAAACGGTGAGAAAGGGTGTTCCCCGAGGGATCTTAGGAGTTGCTGGTCTTTCGCATAATACAAGGTTACTTTTCTCTCTCTCTCTCTCTCTCTTCCCGACTCCGCTCCCGCGGGAGCTCCTTATCACCGGTACGTAGCTTTTACGTGGCGGGGAAAACGAAAGGAGGCCAAACGAGCGCGCATAGGCGTCGCACGTAGGGAAGGGAAGGATAGAAATTTCCCTTAAAAGGAGCGTATCGCGCGCTCACTTAACAGCCGCCGCCGTCGGAGTTTCCGTTCCGTTCTGTCGTAATTAATTTATGACCGGTCTTACGCGCCGTCCCCGTTGAATTTTCCTCGCGGACACTCCCCTTTCGTCGTCTTCGCTTCTTTGAGTCTTCAAATTTCGTCGTGTCGTGACGAAACGTACACCGGAAGGCAGTTTTTGAGCGCGAACAGAATTGAATAACTTCGAGGCAAAAAAGAAAAATAGACAAAAGATTATATCCGTAATGTGATTTGTGCGTAATGGATACTCGTAACTTGGAAAAGTACGTTTTCTCGACAAAAATACTGAGACGCGAGCGACTGTCGAATTGTCGTGATTAAGAAAAAAGAGAATTTTATCGGGTTTCAGAAACATGTAACAAATCTTTATTAAAAAAAAAAACAAAAAAAAAGAAAAAAGAAACAATTTCAAGCAGACTGCATTTCGAAAGAATTTCTCTCGGTGCGTTTCTTTTTACGTTCTCAGAAATCTAGTAGAGAATTTTCTTCTACTGAAAATAATTTGAATTTCTTCGTCTTGATGCGCAAGAGTCTCTTTCTTCCTCAAAGCTTTCATTTATTTCTTCGGATTTTACCGAGAGGGAAATATATTTTTCCAGAATAGAAAAAAAAAAAAAAAAAACTCTCGGAGAAATTCCTTTCGCATAAATAGAAGTTACGAGCATATTCGTGCCCGAGCAACCGCTCGGGAGGGACAGACGTGTTAAGCTTTCTGTGCTCGCTTGTATTATACTCTGATTCAATATTTAAGATTCGTGCAGAAAGAATCGTGCGTGTTTCAAGCTGCCTCGAGCTTTACATGTTATATATTTGGTACATCTTTAATGCGAGTTTATTCTCCGTCAAAACGGAGGTGTTACTTCGCGGGAAAAGGATCGAAACCGGTATAAATAAAAATCATTTTTCGAACGCTATTTCGCGCTCGTCTCGCACGTATTTCCCGTTTCGTAAATAGATGTGCGCACGTTGACGTTTTTCCACTCGCGAAACGTCTCGGGGCAATATAATTTCGAGGCGCGAAGCGAACGGGCGTGCGTTGCTCCTCGACGTTCCGCGCTTTATCTCGCGAGATAACCGATGTGCAAACAATTACCAGGCGGGTCTCATTAAGGCGGAAGCAAGCTCGCTTCGACCTCTCTTATTGCTCTTAAGGTTAGGTATATTGCTCTTGAATGCAGAGCCATATCAAAGATTATCCGAGACAGTGACATACGACGTATTTGCATTTCGATTTTACGAAGAGCGCGCAAAATCCCGCCGACGTAAATTAAATAACAACAGCTGTTGCACACGAGAGAGAAAGAAAGAGAGAGTTTCCCTTATACTTTATGCACGACGAACGAAAAAAATTACCGTTCTCGCATGGGAAAAACGCGAGAGACCGAACGTAAGCACCTGTGCAATAATAAGTATAATAAGAAGTAGCATCTACGTATATTGCCTACATATATCAACGGAAAGAGAGAGACTCAGAATGATTTTGAGCGAAGAAACACAATTGCGTGTTCATCTTGAACGCGAGAAGAGAAATCTTTATGACTTGCCCACAGAGACGTGGAATAAAGAGAAAATATCATTTTTTTTTGCGAAGAAAAAAGCAATACGCACGTTTTAATTGAAAACAACTTTTAATTAAAACCAACGTTTCCGCATAATTTCACGTGCGCGCAAAAATGTTATTCTTTATTTTAATTGAAAACGGAACTCCTTTTGGTTTTAGATTATCGAATTAAGGAATGAATATAAAGACGTTTCTCTCGTCGAATTGAATGCTAAACATTTTTACGCGAACGAGAAAACGAAAAAAAAAAAAAAAAAAAAAACTAAATTGAATGCAAAGTGAGAGACACGAGATACACGGCGCGCTAAATATATACTCGTTTCACTGGCGCGCTCTCGAAAGGGCGCGCGCGAGGGAAGGGTAGGGATGTAACGAATGCGAGGTCGGCTCATTCGGCGTTAGCCCAATGGCGGGCGATTAAAGAGACGTGTGTGGCAAAAAGCGCGGGGCGAAATGCATTTCGTTCCGGTAACGACATTTCCATGCAATCTCAGACCGCACGGTGTTTTATTTCCCGCAGGTTCCATCCTTCAACGGATCCTCTTACCTACGTTATCCGGGATTGGCGGACACGTCGCTGTCGTGGCTGGAATTGTCCGTCACGTTAAAACCGACCGCGCCGGACGGTGTGATACTGTACAACGGCCATCACAGCGACGCCACCGGTGACTTTATTGCGCTCTATCTCTCCTCGGGCCACGTGCAGTTCACCTACGACCTCGGAACAGGACCTGCCACTTTGAGGTAAGCCGATGGCCCTCGACCAACTTCTGCGAAGCGAAGCAGGGCGAGCGCGACCTAACATCCAGTTACCCCAGCTAGCTAGCTCGAGGTGACAATCCGCCCTCGAGCCAGAGTTTGTTTCGTGGTAGACGTTGCAACCCTCTCGTCGCGCTCGGCTCCGTATCGCGCAAACCCTTCCTCTCTGCGTTTGCTCGTCGGGGGCGACGGAGCGCTAATTGCATCGTTTGCGTCAGACAATCTGCGTTAATTAAACCGACACGCGTGTCGATATTGCGCGCAAAGCGCTCACGTTTCTTTCTTTTTTGTTTTTTTGAGGGGAGAGAAGAGGGGGTTACTCTTTTGCGAAGAGAGAACGGAATGTTAATACGCGCTGCTAATGCTGATTGTTGATTTTAATTGGTTGCGTTAATTAACGCAACCAATGTGAATACTATTATTTGGTAAAACTAATCGAAAGCTGTGACCGTTCTCTTGGATAAATAACGAAAATGTTTAGCAAAAGAGACCGTAAATCGATCCTATAATTGTTGCTATTTTAACATTATTTTTGATTATCTCAATTTAATATTATGTACGCGTGTTACTTTGTACATTTAATATCGTGAAATATTTAACATCAAGTATATTACAATTATTTGACATTTGAAAACTAGAAACCGGTGTTATGTAAAACTTCACATCGTGAGAATTTTTCCGCTAACATTTCTCGTGAAACGCGACTTGTTAATGAACGTCGGCGGGTAATCGGATTGTTTAAATTAATTTAATTTGTCGCAAACAATTAACATCGCGACTAAGATTATCGTTAAATAAACCTGTGTGCGAAAACCTGTGAGTCTCTTTCACTATAATTATACTGCCAGTGTGTTAAGCAAACATGCTTCTAATGATTACACACATATATCCACTCTGTTTGCGCGAATATTGTTTTTAAAAAAGAAGGATGTTCTCTAAAATATGAGTTTATTATTCCTATATATTGTGAGTTTTATACTAATTAAAAGTTTATTACGTTAATATAATTAAATTGCACAATAGCTTACAATTATCTCAACGCATATTTTATACATATACTTGCTCGCGGAGAATATTCTTTTGGAAGATGTAATGAAGTTTTGTGAAATACCCTTCGTATATTCATATTTCGACGGCTTGAATATTCGCCGACTACTACTTTCTGTTCGGTGTTGAATGAAATCTGAATATTGGAAAAAACATCCGCGCGTGCTTTTCAGCGATAAAATAATAAATAAAATATTTTAAGCAATCTGATAATGTATCCGAAAGAAAGCCAAATATTATTTTATTGTACCGTTGATACGTTCGCGCTAAATAAACATGATACACATGCACTTAATACGTTTCGCGATATATTTTGTATTGCATAAACATATACATCGTTCCGTTTATTGATATTTCCGACGGATTTTAAAATATACAGTAATTATCGTGATATTCTAGCAACCGGACGATTTTCGCGCACAGGAGCGTTTATACACCCACGTCCTATCCAACTATTTAGTTCCGCCAAATAACGTATAAATCTCACGTGGAAATGCAACATGGCCTCTTGGCCGAATAAAAAGCGACCACCGCGAAAACGTCGGCGTAAAAAAAAAAAAACGCCGCGTTTATTACGCGCGCCATTAAACAGGGATATTTAAGCCCGGGAAGGTCTGGGAAAAAAAAAAAAAAAACAGTTAACAAGCCTCCAAGTTCCGCTCGCGCCGTATCTTTTATCATAATTGCGTGCCGGGCGAAAAGTTCAATATGAAAATTTCCGACTCTATCTCGCTTCTTTTATTAATTAGCAATTTACTTTCCCGCCTGCAATCACACAGATCTTTTCTTTTCTCGCGCGATTCGACATTAATTATGCGAGAATTTCTTCCGCCTCCGAGTTCGAAAGAGTGCCCAGGTCCTTTCTTTCTTCTTCCGCGAGAAAGGAGATTCATTGTCCCGTGCGAAGCGCGTCTACGCGCGTCTCGAGTTCGCGAAATTCAAATTGAATGGTGCATAAAAGAATGGCGAACGCGCGCGCTAGCTCGGGCCAAGTTTCCGCGCGCGTTGTTGAATGTGCGCGCGAATTTTCATTCCCGGATGAGCCGCGAAGAAAATTTACGGGAAACAAGATTGGCGCGGTTTTCCCCGGGCGTCACTTGAGAAATCAAATCAATGAAGCTTCTGTCAATATCGAGTTAACGTCGATTATAATTGTAGACGCGACGAGAGAGAGAGAGAGAAGGAGGAAAGGCGAAAGAGAGCGACCGCGTTAATTGCTTGGCGCGGACACGGCGAAGGTGACGTTTCAATTTCCCGAAGCGCAAACCTCATTTTCGCGGTTTTTTTTTTTTTTACACAGATGCGCTAACGTGTTTTCGCGAACGCTTTATTTCGACGGAAGTATCGTCGCTTTCCGGGCGAAATGTTTTTTTTTTTTGGCGATCCAATGTTAGATATTCTACAGAAAAAAAGCGAACTGCGCAAAAATACGATACCCGGCGAAATTGCAGTGCAACCGCAAGTGATTTTTTTTGCGCAAAACAAAATAAGTAGAAAATATAAAATGGATGTGTGCGCGCGTATACCTTCGCTCGCGTGCGTATAACTCTGTTTTTTTTTCGAAAAAAAAAAAAAAATCAAATTGTCCGGAAAAATCCGGAAGAAAATAATACATGCCCTGCTCTCATTTTCGTCGCCCTCGACGCTCGGAATACTCTTGAAGAACTTTGCGTCATACCTCGTCAAGTCGGAAAGAGTCATATTGTCTCTCATATTGTGCTTCACATTCTTTTGTTCAGAATTCTTGCGACATGCGAGGAAGATAGCGGAAAAGATTAGACTAAAATACGTTCGCGATCTATAAAGATGGGAACAAGGGAGATGCGCGCACGCATAATAATATAATTATAAAAATTAGAACATTGCGAGAATTTTAAATATTAGGAGAAATACTTAAATTTATTATTTTTATTTTAATCGCATTGTCTTATTTAAAACGCGGGCGGAGACTTAACAAAAAGAAAATCACATTAAAAAGAACGAAAATACCGAAAATAAAAAGAAAACTCTGAAAAAATAAAAAACTGCTTTCGCTCGGAAGTTGTAATTTTGTATCGAACAAAACAATCAGAGATTATTTCGTGGAGGCTTTACGGAATAAATAAAAATATAGCTTTCCAAAGGAAATTTTTAAAGTGCAGAATGACATTTTCACGCTTTTTTAGTATGTTTTTTTTTTATTACAGTCACACAGTTCTTTCAGCTCTTTACTAAAATGAATCAAAGCGGCCCGAAAAATGGGTCAGCGCCAACAGGAAACTGCACTTTATCATGTAACTCACAAACGTACGGATTTATACCTATCTAATTAGGAAACTTCCCCTGCCCTCCCTTTTCTCTCTCTCTCTCTTTAGCAAAATTTCTGCAAAATACCCTGCGGCCTCTCAGAGGTTAATGATGTTGCATTTTGAGTGCACGCTATCTGCATCATCGTTTCAGAAGCGAGAATCCGGTTCGTCTCGGCGAATGGATCGAAGTTCGGGTCTCCAGGACGGGTCGTTTGGCGAGCCTGGAAGTTGAGGACGAACCGGCTCAGGAAATCCTGGCGCCCGGGGCGTTCACGCAATTATCCTTGCCGTTGAATCTCTATTTGGGCGGCGCGCCGTCGTCCGACATGTACTCGCCGAAGATGAAAACTACGGCCAGCTTCGCCGGCTGCATTCAGACGATCGTGCTGAATAATCGCGAGGTAAGAACCAGCCGGGGAGATTATACGGAGAGAGAGGCTGTGCGCCCCCCGAAGTTACGCGGTAGATAATGCTCAACCCGCTCGGAAACGCCTCGGAGTTCGGAGTCTTTGCCGGGCTGGCGGATAAGACGTTGAAACTCCCCATTTGAATTGCCCCGAATTTGAATCCTCTGTCATCACTTCCGCCGTTTTATAAGAGATGAGAAATAGATTTGAGACGAGATGCAATCTACATGCGCTAATTACAAGGACCTAAGTAAATAACGACGAATTAGACGTGCCGGGAAAATTGGACGACGGGAAAACTGTAGTAGTTTGTTAAGTAAAATATATTGTGCGAGAGATATCAAAACTTTGCGCAAATCGAAAATATAAATTAGTCCGTATTTATTTTTCGAGATTATTCTTTGTTTCGTGTTTGTAAAACTGAAAAGAAAAATCTCTCGTAATTTTGTTCTATAAACTAACGAGAAAAATTTATTTTTCCTTCCGTTTCTTCTATATTTTTAGGTGAATTTGCTGCAAGTTGTCACGGCACGTTATTGTTCCCATTTGTTTGTTACGCTATATCGCCGGTATGATTTGTGTTGCAGGTGGGAATACTGGCCGAGGCGCTGGGCGGAATGAACGTGGGCAATTGCGGACACGCGTGCGAGGCCAGGCCTTGCGGCGACGCGGAGTGCCGACCGGTTCGCGAGCGATTTACCTGTCGATGCCGTCCAGGTGTCCCGCATCCCTGCCCGGCGACGGACGATTACACGCCGTTGGTTTCACCGCCGGCAAAATCTACCGACGGCGTGACGTCTGTGAAATATGAGAGAGCCGTGCCGAGCTTCACCGGGAGCGAGAGCTATCTGCATTACAACGACGCTGACACGATGAAAAGGTACATCGCGTTGTCTCGTTAAAAGCCGCGAATAACATACATGGAATTACTTTGACTCTAGAATTTTTTTCTCGATGTTACTGGGATAAATAATTTACGCGAACGTCTATTGGGGCGTGTTTTCTATATCACGTTACGTGTTCTCGGTACACGTTGCGGTGAGCCGCGTTTTTGCAACTTAAAAATTCTGATGGCTCGCCCACATCAACGCTCTGTAACGAGCGGGAAAATAATCGGCAACACGCAAAAGTTTGGTAAAAAAAAAAAAAAAAAGCGGCGTTTGAAAAGCCGAGCGAGGCGGTAAACAGGTTGCACGTTGTACTACACAATCGCTCCTTGACCCGCTTTAATCACGCGCGTTTATTGAGCGTCGCGCCGCGCATACACACCGACGAGAGAGACAGAGATCTGAAGAGAAATAGAATTTATATTTTGTTGGCAACTTTATTCTGAAAATAATAATTGCACAATGAAGCACAAAGAGAGCATTCTCTCTCGTTACCGCGTATTAGTCACGCAATTATTAAATGTTTTCGGTAGAGATAAAGTTGATAAAATAAACAAAAAACGCGATTAAAAGACACACACGTGAACATTGAGGTCAGAATAAAATAAACGTCCTCACTTTTTCCCTCGCCTTCCTTCTTTTGTTATTTTTTCTTTTATAATAATTATAGTTTTATAGCCGATATTGTTTTTCTCTCTCGTCTCGTGAACTTTAATATTTGATGTTTTAAAAAACTTAATCTTTCAAAGAACGCTTTGTAGTTCAAGTTGTAAAAAAATATAGCAGTGTAAACATTTAAAAATCTCATTTGATTTGTTAAAGGTCAGATAACGAATTTGCAAATTAATTTTTTTGTATTCTCTCACATCGTGCGCCAACACCACTGATATCTCCTTGTTACATTGCTGTTTATTGCACTTGTCGACGTTTGCAGGATAATCAGCTACAAGGTAGACATCAACATGAGATTCCGTGCCAGCAGCAGCAGCGGTCTGCTGCTGTGGAGCGGCCGCCAATCAGATCCCCAGGAACAAAGGGACGAGAACGACGACTTCCTCGCCCTCGGTCTGGATCACGGTTACCTCACTCTCGCGTATAATTTGGGTTCCGGGGAAGCCGTGCTACGGTATAATCTGACGCGATTGGATGACGATCTGTGGCATCGTATCAGGGCCGTTAGGTGAGAACAAACACTTCACGCGCTTCGTTACCCGATCCCAATCCCTTCCGCGTGCCCGCCGCCTGTATTTTCGTGCCGTTTACCTCTTTTAAACGATGTATCGATCGATCGAGAGAGAAACGTAAAATTTCAACGTTCTCTCACAAATGCAGAGGGAAAAAATTAAATGTTTGTTTTATATACCGTACCTACATATTATAACTTCAAGCAAGTGTTTAACAAAACATTTGGATAGTCGACGCTATTTCCGGTGAAAATTCTATACGAAGAAATATTTGACGAACGTATTCAATATATATTAATCCGCGTCTGTATGTTTAGCCTCAAAAGCGAATAAAGGCGAAATAATATCCAATATCTATCTTTCGCTTCTGGAGCAAAACTCGCTTCTTATTAAAAATAACGTAAAGAAAAATGTTCGTTCTATCTCACGTTAGAAATGGATTACGGTAATAAATAACGTTGATTTTTCTAGGAACGAGCAATGGGCGTCTCTCGTAATAGATAGTGGTACCGGTGTCTCAGCGTCTTCCCCGGGGCAACTGAGGCAATTGAACACTGATACCGGTCTTTACGTTGGTAAGCGCGTAACAGACATAACAACAAAATCAATACTTTGTCGTAGATTGCAATTTTGTCGCACTATTGTTTTTTTTTTTTTTTCGTTTCGAGAACGTAAAAATTTTATAAGCTTTTGTAACATTGTATTTTTTTCGTTATATATATATATTAAAAATAGAAACACTGTTGATAAAATCAATCTTGCAAAAATTCTATCAGAGAGACAACGAAAATAGTAGAAACCGCAATGCGCTACGCGGTCATTAACGTAATGATATCGTATCTCTGCGCGAGAGCAACACTTTTCACACGGAGATCCGATTTGTTTTCTTGTTTCGAAGGCGGTGCACCGGACGTCGTGAGGACAACGGGCGGCAGGTACACAAAAGGCATCGTGGGTTGCATCAGCGACCTCGTGCTCGACTCGGACTTTTCCGTCGCCCTGTCGTCGCCAGCGCAGGCGACTAACACGCATTCGTGCATCCCCTGAAAGGAAGATACCCGTGCCGTCCGACGTCAGGTGGTGTTGTCGGGTCCATCCCGAAGCTAGGATATATATATAAAAAAAAGAATTTACGAGTAAAACACGTATCTTTCACACGAAGCCGCGGCGCGACGCAAGAGCCCGCGGACGGAGTGTGTCTCACCGCAAGAAAGTGCATCTGTGTTGTCTCACGTGCATTTTACACACACGCACACACATGGCGGCCGTGTGCCTGCATCTTACGCGCGCGCGCGGCTCATCATTTTTGTACAGACTCATCCTTCCACAGGTGCGGGAACTCTCACAAAAAAAAATAAATAAATAAATAAAAAAGATGGAGATCGAGTGGGTCGGCAACCGGCCATCGTCGTGCGCGGCCATTGAGTGGCGGTTAATTAGGCTGCTTTACTGTAAATATTAATAGGACGTGATCCCGAGATACCGCGGAGATGTGCTATCGCTTGCCTCCTCGCGAAGCATTGATCCTTGGCGCTACGACTTCCTGTCTGTTAAATAGATAAGTGATCTTAAAAATTGAACGGAGAATTTCAAACCGTCGAATTGTTAATTATAAGGGGAACGAGTTTTCACCGGTGTAATTACTGAGATACCGCAAGATCGTAAAATGACGTATGAAGTGTTTCCTATTTTTTCACAGAATTAAAACGATCGCATTCCGCGCTGATAACTGCTTAATCCGTATTATAAGCAAAGATTCAAGATCCGGTTGAATTAAATCCGGTTGAAAATTTGTGTTGTCGAGCGCTTTCGAGTGAAAAATTGGCGCCGTCGGGTAAATTGTAATTTCTGCGTACGTCGTATTCTCTCCTCGTGTTCGAATCAAGTCGAGTTCGGGATTAAATTAAAATCGCATCGGATGAAAATTAGGATTGGCAGCAATTACGTTCGTTTTCGCTCGCAACCGGAAGAGTGAAATGCATCGAATAAAATTAAAACTTTCGGTCCAATGTCCATAATTAAACCGTCATTAACAAAATCTCAACTTCGTCTACTTCGTCCGCGTATTAGTCACATCTCCCCCGGAAAATTGTTTCGCAATTAAATGTGTGCGTAAATTAGATTATTGTCCGTGATAACATCGGTAATAATATGCATTTATATTAACGATGGTGCAGTCAAAGCGTTGAGAGAGCGTGTCTTACTCTTTAAATAATTTCATTTAAAAAAAAATCCTGCTGCAAATTAACTTGATCACAGAGCGAAAAAAATCAAGAGTCGAGAATATCGCACGTTGAAAGAAAATGGAAGTCGTCGCATCAGGACAATGCCCGGCCGGATATAAAATTTGACGGAGCGCGTCTCAGAGACGGCTTTCGGCCTAATAAGATAAAAGTATGTAGAAAAAAAGCATCCCATTTCCCCTCTCCGCGTCAATTTTCATTATTCCCTCCGACCGGATGTTACCTTCGACACGAAATGTCGTTTTTTTTTTTTTTTTTTTTTGGATCGATGCTGGATTACGAGTTTCAGTTAAAAAAGCGCAAAAAAAATGCAGAAATTGACATTTTTAATTGAAAAATAAACCTTTTAAATTAGTTTGCGACAATCTTTCATGCGGCATACAAATGTGTATTGAAAAGAGATAACATTATTTCTCTGTTACGCGGCGAATTCAGCATCGAGCCGAACAGCGCTCGCAAATGCTCCTGTTTGCAAAATCACTGCGTACCGCTACTTTTCTAAATGATCTTGAGAAAGAGCAAAATGCTACAACGATCTTTTTCTAGCAGTCACAAGCGCAGCCACGAGCACGAGTTTTTGTTAATTTCACGACGAATATCGAAGTTAACATTGTGATCTATTGAATAAAAAAAAAAAAAAAGTAGAAGAGCTATTAATACCACGGACCAAACACCAACACTTTTATCGCGTTTATTCCGACGGGAAATACACGTCGTGCAACCGCAAAATGCATATCCTCATGATAAATTGCGGGATTCGCAATTCCCCTTTTACGAACGATCTTATCCGATATTGGGCGAAATGTGGATTTCGTTCACGTAAAAAAAAAAAAAAAAAAAACACGCCATATCTCAAAGATACTTTAAGATTATAATTACAGCAATAAGTATCTCTTCACGCAGTTTCATATGGCCGTTTTTTGTGTTGGGGATATTACGTATGTTAAACCTTGATCCTTGATTGACGGTTACTCAAAGAGTAAGACGCGGTAACCAAAGGTTAATTGTTAGCGCATTAAGAAAAACTAAATACATTAGACTGAGTTTGCGAAACTCAATAATACGAATTATAATACAAATTATACATTTGTATTCTATACTTAGAATATTTATATTATTTGATGTCTTTTCGTGTCATGCAATTAATCAAGTAAATTTTTTTTCACATATAGCAATTTAGAGCAATGATAGTTTTTAGTGATCTTTTAAATTTGTATTTAGTTACGACATTTATATGTATTTCCGTTTTTCTCTAAGGAAGAGAGAGAGAGAGAGAGAGAGAGAGAGAGAGAGAAAGAGAAAGAGAAGAAAAAGAGAGGAAAACAATGACACATATACGTATAAAGAAAAAAACAAATGATATCTTTATTACGCAGATGCTCGTCGCATATTTTTTTATAGAGAGAGCGTTCACTCAATCCTATGAACAATTTAGCACTAACCGGTCGGAAACTCCCAGGTCAATACACATCCTATCTTACGAGAAAAGAGAAAGAGAGAGAGAGAGAGAGAAAAAAAAGTGAGACACACGAAGAGAAATGAGATATAAAGTGACGTGAGAACGTATAGAGAGTGTAATCGATGATACTTCACTTTTGTCATCGCACGAAAAAAATGATTTTAAACATGACCTACTCGAACACACATCATAAAAGCAATCGGCTATAGTCAATTTTGTACGGATGTTATTTTCGGGACTAAATATAATGAAATATATCAAAGATGAGTGGTGGTAGTCGCGTAGAAAATGTAATAATATACAATTTAAATGATTGTACGTCGACAATTAGCAAGCGGGGTCAATCGCCCTCGTTAATTTTCTCACGCTTGAACTTTCTCAAAAAATAAAAAAAATAAATAAAATAAAATAAAGTAACAGAATCAAAGCAGTTGCAATTAGCGAAAAAAGCGCGAGATATAATTTAATTCTCTCAAATAATTTATTATTATTGCAGTGCATTTGCAGTTGGGATAAAACAAACTCTCTTTTTTTAATAGAAAAATTATTCGGATTATGATTATTGTGCGTAATTTAAAACATCAAATATCCTTATATTTATTTTAAAAAATACACTTGTTATCATATATAATATAAATTACTTAATTTTTATTTATATTAAAACAATGTTTCGCGCGCGTAAAACTGCATACGTTGTGTGTGTGACGCGTGAGAAGATTAAGGGCGCGTTTTTCTAGCGTAATTCAATGTACAATATTTCGCGTAAGTATGCATTGAGTGACTCGAGGCTTCTGTGCTCTTGTACGTTTAACATCTTTTTGTATATAGCACGCGAACTCTGTTTCTTCGCACCGTCGTTAGATAAACACGGGGAGGAATTCGTAATGCGAAGTGAATTCCTCTCGAGAAGTCCAAATACGGTTTGCTCGTTTTGTAATTGCGACGCATTCAACTCGGAAATATGGTTCCTGGACACATTCCACCCAATGCCGTCGGGATGACTCAAAATGCGCAACGCGAGTATTCGAATACTCGATATAATAATATTCCGCCAGCTGGTAATTACTTACGAAATGGAATTTCTCTCGAGTGTTCCCGCGCGCTCGAGTTACACACATTCGGTTTTGATAATTAAGTTCACAAACTCTTCGTGTGTAATTATTATTATTCGGTTTATGTGAACATAGATTTAAAAAGAGTGTATAAATTAAATCAATAAGTTGCGACTAAAATAAGTTTTTTCGAATTATCGACAGATCGGAATTAAATCGGAAATAAAGAAGAATAATAAAAAACTAACGTTAAACAATTTAATTTAGCTACTTACGTGTAACTTCAATCGTAACAATAAAATATTAGAGCAGTAATTTCGAGTATTCGAGTATAGCGAGTCGTTCACGCGAAACACGCGACGGTGAATCTGATTCTAACACCAACGTACGATAGTAGACGGAAGCTTTAATTAATCGGCGCTTGCATCCGCGCTTGTAATCGAATTTTAAATCGTGCGTTTTCTATTCGAAGATCAAAAGAAAGTTTCCCATATCCTTTGTACATAAGAGAACAAGGCGGGGTTTTCAATAAAACACAGAGACGATCCTTGTACGGAAAAATCCGTGAAACGTGATCGAAACTTTTCGTTTCGGTGTTTAACTACGTGTTATTACATATATTGAACTAGAGAAATTGTGTGTGTCACTTTATAAGCTTGACCGGTTTTAGTTTTGCAAATCGGAACCAACTTCTACAGAGAGACGGGGGACGTCGCAATCGACGAATCGAATTAATGTAAATTGTTTCCTTTCTGTAGAATTTGATCCGAAATTTATATGCAGCACCAACAGCTAATTTACGAATAATTTCAAGAACTTTTCTAAAAAAAAAAAAAAAACAAAAGTATAATTTCACACAATATATTCGAATTTTGAAACATGTACTTTATGTCTATGTATGCGTGTTATTTTGTATACGATATATATCGATTGCTCGTGCTATCTAAATATTTGTACCTATGTTATTAGTTACTTCTATTTACATATTTATTTTTAAGATAGAGTCTAATCCAGATGCGTTAAACGCAACTGAAATACGAAGAAATTTCTAGCTTCTAAATAATTTAATAATTGGTAATTCGAGAAAGAGAAAGGTATATATTGACGTGTTACTTTTTCGTCACTCTGAACACTAACTCAAACAATCAAAGTTCAACGGAAAAACGGCGTTGCTTTTATATATAGAAAATCGTTTAACTGTCGATTTTTAGATGCAAACGGCTTTAGATTGTTCAAATACATTGTGTTTTACTAAAATTGTAATTTTTTTCTATTACACAATTATATATTGCGAGGAGAAATAAAAAGAAAGAAATGTGCAGAAGATAAATAAATAATATAAAACTATGTAGGATCGAAATTTAAACGATCTGTTTTCCTCGTAAATCAATTTTGAACAGAATCGAATGTCTACTACAAAACACCGTTTTTCTTCGCTTGTTATTTTACAATTGTAACTCGAGTCGACGTATCTATCGTGAAAACAACAGAAGATATATTCGATCTCGAATTTGTCATTCAAATGTTACAGCTGACAAAGCTCGTTTGTTTTCTTTTTTAAAAAAACGATGCCTTTGCAAGTCGACTGTAAAAAAAGTAAGAAAATGCAATCAGAAGATACGTATTTTAGTTCGAGCACCGTACAAGCACCTGAACATCGAAGTTGTT
The DNA here is from genome assembly GCA_014825685.1 of Pseudomyrmex cubaensis. Classification (NCBI taxonomy): domain Eukaryota; kingdom Metazoa; phylum Arthropoda; class Insecta; order Hymenoptera; family Formicidae; genus Pseudomyrmex; species Pseudomyrmex cubaensis. Next base: position 2,991 of record QVOA01012140.1, on the reverse strand, counting down.
TCTACTTGTTTCGAATATCACAGGGTGGGTCATTTGAACGAGAGCACCGAGTAGGGGAATCGAAAATAAAACAATATTTTAGACAGAATAAAAAAAACGTAACACTGAGATTTGGAATTTCACGAAAGAAGAATCGCGTTCGAGATCGAACGAGAAACGAGGATTCCTCGCACTCTCTCTCGTGAGAATAACTCGCCCTGCGTCCCTCGATGTAATTCCTGCGCGAAAACATAGTTTATCTGTAAAGTTCTAAACGAATTTCAACCCTTTCGCCGTAGCTTTATTTGCCGATCGATTATATATATACTTAAGCTTACAAATAGCGCGTAAAATTTTCGTACTTTTCAATTAACGCAATTCGCATGAATCATCGTGTCTTTCTAAAGCTATTGAAACTTCGACTTAAGTGATTTCTAAAATATTTCTTAAAAAGAATAAAAAAAAAAGAACGAGTTTTTGCGAATTATTTATACAAGTCTTGCGTGAAACAAGTAATTAAATAAATTTCTACATCTGGTTGTTACACAAATTTGTGCAAAGCACTCAATTGTAATTACATAAATAAAATCATGATGTCAACCATACGTCTTCGTTTTGTACGTTGATATAAATATCTTTTGATAATTCGGTCGGAAATGAAAACAAAAACAATTGCTAAAACCGCTTGCGATGCTGAATCGTTTCAAGCGAAAGGGTTGAGGCGCGATCAATAAACGTTAAGGAGGAGAGATTTTGTAGCGGCTCTCGGAATGAATATTCGGACGATTGAGCACACGTTAGATAAAACAAGGCTGACGCGTATGTACTTATCATCATATCCACTTGAATCTAAAAAAAAAAAAAAAAGCGAATCTCTCGCTGAATATCACACACACACACTCACACACTAACACACTCGCATACATACACATCTCAAGACAAAAAGAGAAAAAAAAGCGGGAAGAAGCACTATATTGAAGAGAAGAAGAAAAAAATATCAATACATATTAATATATAATAGATATTATATTATTACTGAATATTATATTAATATATGATGCTATATATATTAACTATTTCTATTATGTCCGTCTGCAAAGTCTATTAGAAGAGTCTATCCTGTCGACCTATTCTTTACGACCCATGTGGATCTCCTCCTCGGATATATCTATGTACATACATGTGTGTGTGCGCGCGTATCGACGTTTATGTGTGCTGTGGTCGCGATTTTGCGAATCGGAAAGGGGCGAAATTTCCTTTACTTTCGAACACACCTGCGCCTCTCTCGCAGGAAATTCAAAGAAAAGGAACAAGAAAACAAAAACGAAAATGAAATCGAAGCGCACGTTTACGATACACGTGTACGTGCATGTAAAACCGAGACTCGGCGAGCGACCGACGCGATCGTGTCGGTCCTCGGGAGTCTCCCGTCCTCGTTTCAAAGACGATCAGTGTGTAAGATCTTCGTCATTAAATGTTCGTGACCACCGCTCGTGGCAATAAAAAAAAAAAAAAAACAAAAAAAAATAGGACGCTACGTTCGCTACGATCGTTTGCGATTTCTCGCTTCAATCTCCTCTCCAGTGTTCGTCGTCGGCGCGTCGACGTTCGCGCACGATTTCTGTGCGAAATATTTTTATTTTTTGGACCGATAATCGATGTTACATAAAAAAATTAATTATTTGATATATGTAATTATACTGAGAATCAATGACATTGCTCTTTTATGTAGACAAGTATTAATTAAATTTGAAACTAAAATCAATTATGAATTCGTGAAACATAATAACAATATTTTTCGCGTCTAAAGCCGATAGAAGAATAATTCAGGATTGAGAATGGGGCGATTTTTTTCTTCATTCCGTGGCGCGATTCGTATCTCATAAAATGTAATCAATAAATCACGTGGTGTTAAATCGATGTTAAAACGATTATCGTGCGCAAACGTCGACGCTCTTCGACGCGGCCTGATCTATGGCGTGATACGATTGTTTTTTTTTTTTCAAGGATGTACATACAGTTGCATCCTAGGGCCGCGCGATTCGACATAGAAGAAAAAAAAAGTTGCGAACCGCGCGCCGTAACGAGCGACCGATTCGCATCGACATTTTATACGTGTGTGATTTAGATAAGAGTCCGAAATTCAGTTTCAGACACGGTGGCGCACATCGGTCGGCGACCGCGCGGCGGCGCGGCGCGATTATTTAATGGATTGTGTACGTATACGTTTTGAACACGCAGTGGTTAAAATTCATATGAACTAATGAGCAAATGTGTGTGTCTCAGCCCATGTTGTCGAAGCATCAATAAAAAGGAGATTTTATAAATCGCGCCGTACGATTTTCTCTTCCAACTCGCCTGCTCATCACGACCTCAATCCTTAACTTCATATCCTCTTTCATATTTTATTTCGATGCTTGAGAATATGTTTTATATTTTATGCTCGAAGAGGTATTTTATAAAAGGTATGTTTTTTTCAGTTTCATGAATGCGCTTTTTAGGTAGGTGAGATTTTGTTTGCGTTTAATGTTTTTTGCATTTTTAACTGTTATATGCGTGTGGAAATGTATGTTTTTCGTTGTAAATACCGACGACGAAACGCCGTTAGTTACCTTGAAGTAACACTACCATTAATAATCTCCAAAAATTTGCGCAGTAAATTAATACGTCACATAAACCTACTTCTAAAAAACGAAAAACCAACCAATCCCACACAATTATACCGATTGCAAATGCAAAACCATTTGACGCGGACAAACCAACACCCACATAAAAAACGCACTCATGCAAACAAAGCCTCTGAAACAAAGCCCATACCTTCTAATAGATAAACTGCACCAAAATACACTGTAAAAAACACAAATGTGTTTTTTCATTTGCAAGTTGTATATTTGCTTGAGATCGGTTTGTTTTTGTTTTTTTGGAAGTAGGATTTTGTGGTGTATTTTTTTGCAGCGTAAGTTTTTAGAGATTAGTAATAGCAAGTGTCAGGTCAAGGAATCTATCGGCGTT